>JALIZH010011504.1:0-22262 GCA_030522465.1 Rhipicephalus appendiculatus
TTTTAGACATTCCCAAACATTGATCTTTCACTCTGACGTAAATTGTTATTTGCCTTTAGTGTCCCTTTAAGGTTGTAGGTTCGGTCCCTACCTGTTGCATGTTGATTCTCCATCCACTTTAATTCCTTTCCATTTACGTCATAACTACTAAACAACAGTTAAAACCGGGTTAACACATACAAGTGGTGTCCCCTATACCTTCCTTGGCGTCATTGTCTGTCGGTTTCGTTAGGTTGTGTTTAACGAAAGAAACGAGCCCGCGTTCAATCTCCTCTTTCATTCACTGGTTGATAATCATCTTACCGGTACTTATCTACGGAGCAGAAACCTGGAGACTTACAAAGAGGGTTCAACCTAAACTGAGGATGACGCAGCGAGCGATGGCAAGGAAAATGATAGGTGTAACCTTAAGAGACAGGAAGAGAGCAGAGTGGGTCAGGGAACAAACGGGGGTTAAGGATATCATAGTTGAAATCAAGAAGAAGAAATGGATATGGGCCGGGCACGTAGCACGTCGGCAGGATAACCGCTGGTCATTAAGGGTAACTGACTGGATTCTAAGAGATGGCAAACGCGTGAGGGGAGACAGAAAATTAGGTGGGTAGATGAGATTAAGAAGTTTGCAGGTATAACGTGGCAGCAGAAAGCACAGGACCGGGTTGATTGGCGAAACATGGGAGAGGCCTTTGCCCTGCAGTGGGCGTAGACAGGCTGATGATAATGAGGAATCATCACACGACAAATACAGTGCACGCTCACCTCAAGAAGACAGACACAAGGAACCCTGCACATGTGCCTCGTGTTCCTTTTGTGTTTCTTTTCATGAAGTGTGCGCTGTATTTGCCTACTATGTCAGCTGCTTCATCAGTGCCTTGTGTCAAAGAGATTGCTTACCGACGACCGCCTCTTCCGTGTTCTGAATGAACATGTCCGGCCTGGCTGCCAAGGGGGGCCACCTCGCGGGCATCCAGAACGTGGGTCGCATTCTCTTTTCCTGCGATGCGCGTTGCTTTCAGTTTGAGGCACAGCGGGCACACTAAGTGACGTCAGGTAGAGAAAGATGCTGGAAACGATACTCGACCTGTCGTAGATGAGCGCAATGAATCCGCCGCCAATACCGACAGCGTGGGGCAGCACGACGCATGCGCAAAGGAATGTCGCAATCGCCGCGTCTGCCACCGACCCGTTGCGCTCAAAGATGAACCTGCATGTAATAAAAAAAAATTATTGTTTGACTAAGAAAAACGAAGAAAAGGAAATACAAGGATGCTTAGAGGCGACACCTTTATTAATAATCTCCAGGTTGCATCATTTCTTTTTTCTAGTTCGTATTGGATACTTAATCTCTTTCTTGTGGAATGGTTGCGTGATGTACTGCGAAGAAGGTATAGACCTTTGCGCTGGTGCCATGTAGTGCTACGAAAGCAGTGGTGCTGTATTTTAGCATTTTAACGCGATAGGGTTAAAGAACTCGCTTCGCAAGAATTCCGGCGTTGTTGTCGGCGTCATTGGTTCTGAGCGAAAGATCAACGTTGTCCGTGAGAAAGATGCAATAAAGAAACAATAGAAATATTTAGTTCGAGTGAGAATCGAAAGCAGGCCCTCTGCATGACAAGCAGGCGTTCTACCACAGAGCCGCATCATTGCTTGAAACTGCTTCCGAAAAAAAAAAAAAACACTTACAGAATGTCATGTAGTGGGAGGAGTCTTCTTAACGCATGTAATATTGCGTGGAAGAAGCATAGAATCGCGCCAGGCGTAAAAACATGTGAATTGCGCAAAGAGTGGGTGTTTTAAGAACCCACCCATTACAAAGCGCTCAGGCATATTTTGTCATCAGCAAAAGCATCAATAAAGTGAACAGCTGCGTAGATTCGCGTGTCGTACGCGCAGTGAGCCCTTCGCTGATTCGCAAAAGGAAGAATTATGACGTAGCGGGCACTTAGCAACTGTACTTGCAGTAGGCATTCTATAGGATTAGTTTTAAACGGCCAATGTTACGCGCACAGACGTTCATCTTCTTGCGGCTTGGTTGAGGAATCCACCGAGCACAGAATTTAGGCTAGCAGTTGAGAAGGCGTTGCGCACGGGGCCCGATTACGCTGTCGCGTTCTACTCTTGAAGGCGAAGCCCTAGCGTCCTCAAAGTTTTTTGTTAGTTTTTTTCTTGTTTAGTGCTTTTGTTGTCCCATGATAAAGAGTACTTAACAGCGCAAACGACAGGAGGGGATAGACGAGAAGAGACAGAGCGCTGTACGACAACATGAGGCTGGAGCGAAGAAAGCAGGAAAGGGCCCGTTGTATTAGAAATGAAACTTAAGAGACAGTAGGATTGGGCATGTTGGTATGACATGATAAAGAGTACTTAACAGCGCAAACGACAGGAGGGGGATAGACGAGAAGAGATAGAGCGCTGTACGGCAACATGAGGCTCATGTTGTCGTACAGCATGTTGTCGTACATTCATTCATTCATTCATTCATATTGCAGCCCTATTTATGGTTAGAGTAGGTATGGAAACGTTATATAATGCTAGTGATACAAACAAAAATGCAAGAAAAGACTACTAATGGTTAAACAAATACTCACAGAAGATAACAGTAATAAAAATGTAGTATACATGCCGGTAAGGTGCTCTTCAATTGCAGCTAAAAAATATTTTAGTAGTAAGGAGCGAATGTTACCGGGGCGAGGATTCCAAATCTCTATTGCACGTGAGAAAAACTATTTGAATGCATTAGTACGAGCCAAGAAATGTGTTGCATTCAAGGCGTGGGAGTGACGGGTACAACTTTCGTCAGTAAATGTGCCAAGGTTACCGTCATAAAGGCCGGAGAAGAAGTTAATAAGTGCGAGTAACATTTTTAAAGCTTCGATTTGATATCGCGAGAGTAGCGATTGAATGTTTAATGAGCGTGGTTCTTATATATAGCTTAAACGCGACGTCATGGACACAGCTTCTTAAAGGGACACTAAAGAGAAACGATGGCTTGGTTTAGAGTGACAAACTCCACTCTGAGAACTCTCATGCCACATGTTTCACAATCATAAGTTCATTATTAGCGGAGCAAATCAAAGTTGAAGCTTCATTTTTAAATTTTCGCGCCGAAATCTCCAAGCGTCACGTCAAAAATTTCAAAATGTATTTTTCATATTTTCGCGACACTGGCTGGATGAAATTTTCTGAAACTTCGTATGCTAGGTCTATGGCACCCACAGATGACAATGTACTTCATTTTTATCGATTAGAAGCTACATAGGACCCAGTAGACGCCTTCAAAATCTCTGACGTCACGGTTTTTGGTCTCAGGGACCTCAAGGTGGCGTCGCCACCCGCATTTTCTTTCCGCGCGTCTTCTCCCTTACCAAGCGTCGTGTCGCGGCAAGAGTGGTGTTTTCGGGTTTGTGAAATTGTACTGTACTAACACGGGAAAAATCGTTTTGCTCTTTAGTGTCCCTTTTAGGTACTCGTGCTCCAACATGACGGCTTTGATGACGTCAACTGCAACGTAATCATTACGTTGCACTTGACACGCTTAAATGTGGCGACGACGCGGCCGAAACGTTATTGGCATTTGTGCGCGAATAACGAAAAGAAATTAAGGCAGCTTCGCACTGGTGGCGCCAAGCCTGAAGGAAGTGCGGAGCTGGGCGGCCTTTGTTTCTCTTTATTTTTCTCGTGCTTCCTTCCTCTTTTTCTATTTCTCTTCTTTTTTTTTATGTCCTCCTTGTCTCTATTTCTATTTGTTTCATTCTGTCTACATATATATTTATTTCTGTTTCTCGCTCCTGTCTCTCTATCTTCCCTTTTCTTTCTTTCTCTCTCAATTTCTCGTTTCCTTTTTTCTTTCTATCTCTTCCTCTCTATACTGATATTTCTCTCTTTGATAGTCTCTCTGTCTTTCCTTCTCTTTTTCTTTTTCTTCCCTTTCTTTCTCTCTATGTCTATCTCTGTTTTCTATGCTATACTTTACTCTTTCCCTCCTTTTTACCTTCACTTCCCTTTCCCTCACCCATTGGTATACTATCTATACAAGGCTATGTTACGCTCTGCCAGCGTGCCTGAATAGCCGAGTGGTTACGATGATCGCCTTCGGATCGTGGGTACGCGGGTTCGGATCCCGCCTCGTCAAGAATCTTTTCGCCAAGAATTTCTCTTTCTCTTCCTTTCTCTCTTTCTTTCTCTTTCTATACTCGTTCTCTCACTTAGAGTTATACCATCCCAAGCCTGACAAATCGACGCACGTGTACTGGGAGCGAAGCAGAAGAAGAGGACGAAGGTAGCGCGTGCGGGTTCATGATGATGATAGCTTTTTGTTCGTGGATTGCAAGCGACAGCTGGCATAAACAGCTCCGTTGTTTAAAAAACCTGCACGTGACATTTGCGGCCCATCACGCGGACTCCCACATGGAAATTTCCCGCATGACATGGAAATTTCCCACATGGTCTCCCACATGACGTCAGTGCAAGCCACCTATAGCGTATGGCTCTTGCAGTGCAGCAAAATCACGCACTATACCTCGTGACGGGCGCGCACTGAACGGCGTCGGTTGCGGCCGCGTAGGAGCGGAAGTCGCCGCTGCTGGAGAGCCGGGCCTCGGCCGCCGCCCAGGAACCGTGGTCGGAGTAGCGCGTCCACAGTGCGTGCACCGCCAGCGACAAGCCCGCGCACAGACCTACCGCCACGAGCACCACCAGGGCGAGACACTCCCAGGGGACTTCCAGCCTGCACACGTAAAAGAAGGCCTATATACGCATGCGCAAGGCGTACGTGACTGAGTTAAAGAAGGATGCTCAACTGGTTCGAATGACCTCTTTCTTTCGTACTGATCAGCGCAGACAGACGAGAGTACACGCCTCAGTGCAATAGAGTGCTTATTCGAGCCTGTTCGTACGTGTCCGTAGAAAACGAGAAATGGAGGGAACCATAGGACAACGCAGATATGGACTAATCACTTAGTCCGTCCCTGTCCTGTTCTCTTGTGGTTCGCGCTGCTCCCCGTTTTCTACGGACGTCTCAGGGACCCTCTTCCTCATTGGTAATCTAGGGTTAAATTTTACTTCAGTTTTGCGTTCTGTCCAGTGGCGAAGCAATGTCGTCTGTGTCTTTTGTCACCGTGTGTCACCCCAGAACGCCGCCTCGTCGATGGATGTGTACTCAAGGCGATTCTTCCGGATGGGTGTTTTTTTTTTTTTTTTTTTTTTTTTTTTTTTTTTTTTTTTTTTTTTTTTTACAGAAGTTGTAAAAAGGGTGTTCCATGGAATTCGCGGGTTTAGCGGGATTATCTCAAAATTTCAACGGATGGGCACGGCAGCCCTGGCTGCGCGCATGCCTCCCCTTTCGTTACCCCCCAAATTTTAGTGCAGCTAAGCACAAGAGGTGTGAAGACAAAAAAAAATTGGCCGCGTATCTGCGTGCTTCGCTGCAAATGTCGCCGAAAGACGATAGTCTTGTGCCGTCCGTACTACTATGTTTTGCCTTGCCTCAGTCAGCGCCTACTCTACGTTGAATTGGCTGCATCTAGCTGGCATTGATAAAATAGAGGAGGCGCTGCGCGAGGTATGGACGCCATTGAAAAATGCCCCCCCCCCCCCCCTCCCCGAAGGGAATCGTGAGGAAATGCGAATGCATTTCGCGCGCGCTTCACTCCATTTATATATGGTGGCTGTGGTTCGAAGAAGGAAAAGGCGCCTAATTTCTGCAGCCCGGTCGGGAGCACGGCGCAGCGCCTGTTTTTTTTTCTTTTTTTTTTTTACTTTTTTTCTTTTTTTTATATATACGTGCGAGCGAGCGGACGGGAGAGTGGGGCGCAGGGAGGAGAGAGAGCGAACGGCGAGAGAAGGAGCGGCGAAGCACTGCACCTACCCTCTCCTACACTCTCTCCACACACGCGGGAGCTCCGCCGAGCTCCCGCGATGCGAGCGCCCTCACACACCAGAGCGCGCTCCTCCTCTCCACTCACTCTCCGCTACTCCGCCCGCACCACCTGCTCCGGTTGCTAGGGGCGAGGATAAGCGCGCGCGCCCGCAGCTGTTGCTATGAGAGAGGGAGTGAGAGCGGAGAGATGCGGACACCGACGGACGCCTGACATAGCCTGACTAAGAAATGCATTCGCATTTAAAAAAAACGGCAGATCCCACGCACTGTGGGAATCGATGTAATGCGAAGCATCCAGCAAGAAGCAAATAATGCTGTACATGACATGCACGTCATTATTTACATGTCAGGACCTGTCATTTGTGTTCATCATACGGTCACGTCGCGCAATACAAATTTTGGTGTATATCAAGCTAGCGAACTGGACGCAAGCGCACCATGGACGTGGCATGTAAATAGCATTGTAGATGACATGCATGCCAAGATTTTCATGTTACCACCTGCCACTTATCTTCGCTTTATATTTTACCTCAAATTGCAGCGAGACGCGAGACCAATCTGCCTTCGTTTCGCATGCGTTCGTATTCTCGCGCTTCGCGCATCGTGCAGACGCCATTCGCGTTCCAGAGTTTAAATTAACGGACACTTTGTCAATTCCAAAGTGTGTTCCTCGAACGCCTGTGCCCACTGAGACGGGGTCGGTCAGAATGGAACGTGATGCGCGCGTCTCCCTCCTTGCATGATTAAAGACGCCGGGCTCAGTGACGCTACGGAAGCAAAGCGCGAGCGCTGTAGAGTCCAACGCGACCGGTGTCCGTTTGCGCGCCCCAGCGCCCACTTGGCACCGTGCCAAGGCACGGCTGGAGGGACGGACGGACGTCAGCATGAGACATTAAAGGCTTTCGCCTTAAATATTTGGCGTATATCAAGCTAGCGAAACGGCCACGAGAGTGTCATGAGCGTGGCATGCAAGTCATGTTGCACATGACGTGTCATGATTTTTATATTACCACTTGTCATTTATGCTCGTCATACAATCACGTCACCGAATACCAAATTTGGTGTATATCAAGCTAGCGAAACGGCCACGGGAGTACCATGAGCGCGGCATGCAAGTCATGTTGCGCATGACATATAATGATTTCCATATTACCACTTGTTATTTATGCTCCTCATACAGTCCCGTCCCTCAATACCAAATTTGGTATATATCAAGCTAGCGAAACGGCCCCGAGAGTGTCATGAGCGTGGCATGCAAGTCATGCTGCACATGACATGTCATGATTTCCATATTACAACTTGTCATTTATGCTCGTCATACAATCGCGTCGCTCAATACCAAATTTGGTGTTTATCAAGCTAGCGAAACGGCCCCGAGAGTGTCATGAGCGTGGCATGCAAGTCATGTTGCACATGACATGTCATGATTTTTATATTACCACTTGTCATTTATGCTCGTCATACAATCACGTCGCCGAATACCAAATTTGGTGTATATCAAGCTAGCGAAACGGCCACGGGAGTACCATGAGCGTAGCATGCAAGTCATATTGCACATGACATGCAGGTCATGATTTTCATATTACCACCTGCCATTTATGTTGGTCATGCAGAAATGTCTCATCGTACCAATTTTTGGATATATCAAGTTAAGAAAACTGCCTCAGGAGCACTATTGCCATGGCGTGTAAATCATACTTTTCATGACAACTTAGTCATGATTTTCATGATATGACCAGTCAGTCATGTTCGTCATACAGTCATGTTATGCCATACCAATTTTGGTATAAATCCCATTAACGATACGGCCAGGAGAGCACAAAGTCGTAGGCGGCTAGATAGATAGATAGATAGATAGATACGCTCAAAGTTGCCGAAGTTCGCTAAGAAATGCTTCGCATTTAACATGAGCTTGTGCTGAACCAAGGGCATTACACCGTGACCAAGGGCCACTGCACCTTATCGTCGGCACAGGGCTTTTTCGTGCAAAGCGTCGCAGTTCGTGCCCAGCGTCGCATTTTCAGCGCAGCCTAAAAAAACACAGGGCATTGATCTTTAAAATTGCGTACTTATGTATTTTCTAATAAAAGAACACACGACCTGACACTTACATATTAATGTTGCGCCTCAGGTATGCGTATATTTGCTTTTTGATCGAATATGTTCACAAGTATGAACGCAAACACCAGTTCAAGATGGCTGGGCGTTCAGAAAGTGGTTAAACTTTGGCCGAGTGGCTGAATCGGGGGACGTCGGACAGACAGCCAGACCAAAATTTTTGCGTTCAAGTATCCGAAGAAAGACTATCGTCTTTAAAAATGCGGGGCTGGTGGCCTTCCCCTCCTCCTCTGTCTCTCCCTCATCTCACGCCCCTCACCCTCACTTCCCTTTCCCACCCTTTTCTATACTATACCATACATATATGGCTATGCTACAATTTACCCTCTCCCCTCCTCTAGTCCCTCTTGATCACCCGCACATCACTTTACGTCACTCTCACTTCCCTTTCCCACCCCCTGGCAATATTACACTATACAAGGCTATACTATGCCTTACACTCACCGCTCTCCTTTCCCTTCTCCTGACCCTCACTTCTCCTTTCCACCCCCTGGTATACTATGCATGGATATGCCACGTTAGGAGCTGCTTGGCCCAAACTTCTCTTTCCCACCCTTTCCTATGCTATACTGTACATGGCTATGCTATGGTTTACCCTCTGACCTCCTTTACACCCTCCGCACCCTATCGTCAGTCCTCCTCACCCTCGGTTTCCTTTCCATGTCCTGCTTAACTATACTATACAAGGCTATGCACCTATCATTTTCCTTTCCATCGCTCGCTGCGTCGTCCTCAGTTTAAGTTGAACCCTCTTTGTAAGTCTCCAGGTTTCTGCTCCGTAGGTAAGTACCGGTAAGATGCAGCTGTTATATACCTTCCTCTTGAGGGATAGTGGTAGACTACCATTCATGATTTGATAATGCTTGCCGAATGAGCCCCATCCCATCCTTATTCTTCTAGTTATTTCACTCTCATGGTTCGGCTCCGCGGTTACTACCTGTCCTAAGTAGACGTACTCCTTTACAACTTCCAGTGTCTCGCCACCTATCGCAAAGCGCTGTTCTCTGCCAAGATTGTTCCACATTACTTTAGTTTTATGCATATTAATTTTCAGACCTACTCTTCTACTTTCCGTATCCAGTTCAGTAATCATAAGCTGTAATTCGTCTCCCGCGTTACTCATCAATGCAATGTCATCAGCGAATCGCAGGTTACTGAGATACTCTCCATTAACTCTTATCCCTAACTCTTCCCAATCTAGGGCCCTGAAAACCTCCTGTAAACACGCGGTGAATAGCATTGGAGAGATCGTGTCTCCCTGTCGTACGCCCTTCTTTATTGGGATTCTGTCGCTTTCTTTATGGAGGACTATCGTGGCTGTGGATCCACTGTAGATTTCTTCCATTATGTTTATATAGGCTTCGTCGATGCCCTGATTCCGCAGTGCCTGCATGACTGCTGATGTCTCCACCGAATCAAATGCCTTCTCGTAATCTATGAAGGCTATGTATAGGGGTTGGTTGTATTCCGCGCATTTCTCTATCACCTGATTGATAGTATGAATATGGTCTGTTGTTGAGAAGCCTGTACGAAATCCTGCCTGGTCCTTTGGTTGATTGAACTCTAATGTCGTATTAATTCTGTTAGCAATTACTTTTGTAAATAGCTTGTAGACAACGGACAGTAAGCTGATGGGCCTGTAATTTTTCAGGTCCTTGACGTCGCCTTTCTTATGGATCAAGATGATGTTGGCATTCTTCCAAGAATCTGGTATCCTCCCTGTCGAGAGACACTTCGTATACAGGGTGGCCAGTTTTTCTAACATAATCTCTCCACCGTCTTTCAACAGGTCTGATGTTACCTGATCCTCACCAGCCGCTTTGCCTCTTTGCATTCCCTTTAGGGCTTTCTTTACTTCTTCGGTCAATACTGGTGGGATGTCAGATTCCTCTGGGCTATTATTGCTTCTAACGTTATCATCCTGACTGTCTCGGCTGCTGTACAGATCTCTGTAGAACTCTTCCGCTACCTCAACTATTCTATCCATATTGGTTGTGACCTTACCTTCCTTGTCCCTTAATGCATACATCTGATTTTTGCCTATGCACAGTTTTGTCTTCGTAGCTTTGAGGCTTCTTCCGTTCGTTAGAGCATGCTCAATTCTCTCCATATTATACTTTCTTATGTCGGCTACTTTACGCCTATTGATTAACTTGGAAAGCTCCGCCAGCTCTATTTTGTCTGTTGCATTTGAGGCTTTCATGGTTTGACGTTTCTTAATGAGGTTTTTCGTCTCTTGGGATAGCTTACCAGTGTCCTGTCTAACGACTGTACCCCCCGACTTCCACTGCACACTCCTTAATGATACTAGTCAGATTATCATTCATTGCGTCAACGCTAAGGTCGGTTTCCTCGGTTAAAGCCGCGTACCTATTCTGAAGTGAAACTCCGAATTCCTGTACTTTCCCTCTCAGAGCTAGTTCATTAATCGGCTTCTTGCATATCAGTTTCTGCCGTTCTTTCCTCAAGTCTAGGTGAATTCTAGATCTTACCATTCTGTGGTCACTGCATCGGATCTTGTTAACTACTTCCACATCCTGTACAATGCCCGGGTGTGCACACATTATGAAGTCTATTTCATTTTTAGTTTCGCCATTAGGACTCCTCCACGTCCACTTACGAGTAGCCCGTTTTCTGTAGAAGGTATTCAAGATCCGTAAATTATTGCGTTCTGCGAATTCTACTAGTAACTCCCCTCTGGCGTTTCTAGAGCCGATGCCATATTCCCCAACTGCATGATCTCCAGCCTGCTTCTTGCCTACCTTTGCATTAAAGTCGCCCATCAGTACAGTATACTGTGTCTTTACCTTACTCATTGCTGATTCTACGTCTTCGTAGAAGCGTTCAACCAGTTGATCATCATGGCTTGATGTAGGCGCGTAGGCCTGTACCACCTTCATCTTGTACCTCTTATTAAACTTAATTACGATACATGCCACCCTCTCATTAATGCTATAGTATTCCTCTATATTACCAGCTATATTTTTATGAATAAGGAACCCCACCCCTAGTTCTCTTCTGTCAGCTAAGCCACGATAGCATAGTACGTGTCCGTTCTTCAGCACTGTATAAGCCTCATGTGTCCTCCTAACCTCACTGAGCCCTATTATATCCCATTTAACACCCTCTAATTCCTCGAATAGTACAGCTAGACTCGCCTCACTAGATAAAGTTCTGGCGTTAAACGTAGCCAAGTTCAGATTCCAATGGCGGCCTGTCCGGACCCAGAGATTCTTAGCACCCTCCGCTGCGTCGCAGGTCTGACCGCCGCCTTGGTCAGTTGCTTCGCAGCCGCTGGGGACTGAGGGCCGAGGGTTAATTGGTGTATTCATGTGGGAGGTAGTGGCCAATTATTGCACCAGGGTGGCCAATCCTGCTCTGGTGAGGGAGTGCATTGCTGGCTGTGGTCGCCAGTGAGGCTGCACCCCAGGCCTTTTTACACAATTCCATCATCACGTGGTTTTTATTTTATTTTTTTTTTTAATCCGGTTGGGAATTGTCCGGCACCGGGATTCGAACCACGGACCTCTTGCATGCGAGGTCCGTGCATGCGAGGTCCGTGCATGCAACCTTAAGAGACAGGAAGAGAGCAGAGTGGGTCAGGGAACAAACGGGGGGTTAAGGATATCATAGTTGAAATCAAGAAGAAATGGATATGGGCCGGGCACGTAGCACGTCGACAGGATAACCGCTGGTCATTAAGGGTAACTGACTGGATTCCAAGAGATGGCAAACGCGTGAGGGGGAGACAGAAAATTAGGTGGGTAGATGAGATTAAGAAGTTTGCAGGTATAACGTGGCAGCAGAAAGCACAGGACCGGGTTGATTGGCGAAACATGGGAGAGGCCTTTGCCCTGCAGTGTGCGTAGACAGGCTGATGATGATGATGATGATGATGACAAGGCTATGATATGCGTCATCTCACCGCCTTTCTTTCCTCCTCAGGCTCATTTCCCTTTCCCACCCCTTGCTATATTTTTTATGCACGGCTACGCTACGCTAGTAGCGGTATGGCACATACCCTCTTTCTGTGGCGCATACCCGCCCAGTTTTGTGCGGACGATTGCGTAGTTTTGCCAAGCTTTTTAGATGTGAAGCATCTTATGGCGAAGCTTAATCCGGTGGTGGTGGTGTGCCGCGTGCCCACCCTTACCTGCGCATGCGCAAACCCTTCAAAAAAAATAAAAATAAAAAACCTCCTCTCCCCCCTCTCTCTCCTTTAGGCATCCCTCCCCGCGGCAACCACACCCTCTCTGCGCATGCGCCTCCCCTCCTCTCTCCCCTCTTACACTCCCCCCCTCTCTCCTCTAGGCATCCCTGCCCGCGGCGTCCACACTCCCACTGCGCATGCGCGTCCCCCCCTCTCTCCTCTCCTACGCTCCCCCCCCTCTCTCCTCTACGGATCCCTGCCCACGGCGTTCACACTCCCACTGCGCATGCGTGTCACCCCCCTCTCTCTCCTACGCTCCCCCCCTCTCTCGCCTCGCGACGCCGACGCAGGCAGCGTCTGCTAGCGAGTTTCTTGGTTGAAAAAACCGACTGCTCGCGCTGCACAACCGTTCACTGGCCACCCCGTATATATGGCAATGGATCTTGACCTCCAAGGTGGTGCCGGTGGGAGATTTCTCCTGTGCGTTGTTGAACAATAAAAATTCGCAGCGTGCGCGTTTACTAAAAGCGGAGTGCGGGTCTCTGTGTCCAGTCGGAGTCTTCTGTCTCTCATTGCCCATTAGCAGCTATTGGCATGTTCCAGTAGGAAACACTGCTCCATCACTGCCTGCTTTGCGCCTCCCCAGTTTTCTCTCCTGCGCAACGCTGCGATGAGCGCCAGCGTCAACGCCGCCGCCAGTGTAAGCGTTAGCGCCCGCTGCTTCACATCTACACATGGTTCCCTTTAGCGGGAGATGGTGTAATTTTTTTTAAAGCTCTATACTGTTAAAAGGCGCAGTGGCTTCTTAAATCGGTATTGCGCAAAATATGGCCAGCTCGTGTCTTTGGAGTGCCCCCCACAGTGTGAACAAAGGCTAAGTGATGCAGTTATCAACTTTACCGACCTTGTTTTTACGCCCAACTACAAAGGATCACTTCAAAGTAAGCTTTCACGCTGGAAAAAATAGCGCTTGGCAAGCATCAGCACGTAAGGCGTGAATACAGGCTAGCACAGAAGACGTCGCTTAAAAACAGATCACGTGTTGTATTCCATTCGAAGTTGGAAGTTTATGTTTTCATTACTTCTTCAGCTAGAGGGATAAAAATATTTAACAGCTTCTGGGACAAAGGAGTGTTGTTTAAGGCACCTGGGATATTACGGTATTACCGCTTGTAGATTTAATGATGCCGCTTGTGCCTTAAAATGCCCTTGAATTTTTGCATAATGGAACTTTACTGCTCTTTTCTTTTTTATGTGATCAGCATTATTAGCCTATACTTCAGACACCTTCCTAATGTTAATGGAAACAACAGACACACATACTGCGGACATGCGAATCTCGTCCTTCCGTTTCTTGTTCGTGTAACAGTATAACGCAGCAAACGAACGATTATGTGGTGAAGGACGCAAGCTCGCCGGACTTAGCTTGTCCCGGAAGCGCACGCAGTTCATCTGTACGACACGCAAAACGGCTGCCCACACATGACGGGAAAGATAGCTTACAGCACGGCGGCGACGGCGGAGTTGGGCCTCGCTGGGGGGAACCGCGGGGCTCGGTGCGCCGGCCCGTGAGGAAGGGTCCGAGTCCGTCATTGGAAGCCTTGCTTGCTTGCTTGCTTGCTCCTCAATGCTGGCTCTTACCCACCACGGGGGATTGGCCAAGAAGCCGGCGGTTAAACTAAGTGAAGAAAAAAAAAATTGGGCTAGGCAGAGGAAAGAAAAATAATTCTTTTTTTTTTATAATTTGAATATGGTAATTTCTCGAGAAACAAAACAAATTTCAATAACGACAGAGATTGATAAATTTTTTTTAATATATACTTCAAAGTTATCCCCAATACATGATTCATGAGTAGGTTAATTTAATGCTGATTAATAATGAAGTCCTCAATTTGGTTTGGTTCGGGGAGAAAGCTGAGCAGTAATTTAGCAAGGTAATCTCCTTGTGTCACTCAGGAATTCGCAGAGGGCCCCGCAGACGTTCCTGTTACTGTATTCCAATGAAGCAGCTCCAAAGGAAAGAATATTTGGAGTACTTAGTGGTATTCCTAATTTTCTGAATAAAATTTCAAAGCATTTTTTTCTTTGAATTTTAAAACGGCGACAGCTTAATAGGAAATGGTCGATATTTTCAGGTTCGTTACAGCTAGAACACAGTGGGGATGGCACCAGACCAGACCTGTGTAAATAGAAATTAAGCGGTGGAATACGGCATCGTAATTTAGTGATGGAGACTTCCAGTTTACGCGTGGGACACCATTTATTATCCCACGCGACATGCAAGTGCGAAAATTCTGGGTTCGGTGTTGTAACTTTTAATGAATCTTCAAGAAGAGAAAATTTCCTGAATCTCGCCGCTGTAACATAAGCTGTAGGAGGTATAACTGACAAAATTGGACCATCAAGGGATATTCGCGCGAGTGAGTCAGCCATCTCATTTAGATATATACCGCGATGCCCTGGCACCCATATCAATCGCACTAGTCGCATGTATGCAGGGATTAATGCTTTGAATGTATTTAGTACTGCTGATTCGGACGACGAAGAGAGGGATGAACACACGGATAACGAATCAGTCACTATAACAGCTGTCGAATAAGTTGCTGGAAGTTTTCGAATAGCTAGAATAATTGCCGTCAACTCCGCTTCAAATATGGGTGTATAATCTGGGAGGCGTAATGAATATGACCAGGATAATGATTGAGAAAAAATACCCACACCTGTTTTCTTATCACTCATAGATGCATCGGTTGCAATTACAGTATTAATTCCTAACTGTGAGAGGTGCTCATCTAATAAGCCAATCAAATACTTAGAGGGCAAATGTTTGGCATTTG
The DNA here is from genome assembly GCA_030522465.1 of Rhipicephalus appendiculatus. Classification (NCBI taxonomy): domain Eukaryota; kingdom Metazoa; phylum Arthropoda; class Arachnida; order Ixodida; family Ixodidae; genus Rhipicephalus; species Rhipicephalus appendiculatus. The sequence continues at coordinate 14,984 of JALIZH010011504.1, forward strand.
TTGGAAAGATGTCATCAAGTTCTATTTGCACATTGCCCGTGGTTTTAACTGTCGGAATGATCTCGGTTATATTAACATTTAAGGCATCTAGTAGATTTTGAACAAACAACACTTGAGGTTTATATACTCTGGACCAATGCTCATTGAAGAAAGCCCTGGATTCAGCAAAAAATACGAACTGCTGCCGCCTAAGCGGGGAATCATAAAATTTTAAATAAGTTTTAACTGTTAAAAGACGGAATCTGCAAGCGAGAGTGGGTATCCGAGCTTCTTGGTACAAAACGTTGTTAGCTGTAAATTTTGGCACTCCTAGACAACTGCGAAGAGCTTCTCTCTCTAAAAGAATCAAGGGGTTAATCTTGTATGCTGGCCCACCAGAGAACAGTACACAACCAAATTCAAGAATCGGGCGAACGTACATGCGGTAAATCATAATCAACGTATCTCTGCGTAGCCCGGAACGGAGCCGACCAAGTCTACTTATCATCCCAACAGCTCGTGTAGCCTTAGTTTTAACATGTTCAATGTGTTTACGCCAGGTCAATTTTTCATCGTATAGTACACCCAGATATTTAATACAGTCAACTTGGGGGAATTCTTTCTTGATGGTACTGAAGAGAAATATTAACCGGCACATCCAAAGGAAAGACTATTATGGAACTTTTGGTAACGTTTAATTTCATACGAATATTATCAAACCAGGTTTCTAACGTTGCTAAATATGACTGTAAAGTTGAATGAAGTAAATGTATATCACAGTGAGACGCGAAAAATGCAATGTCATCTGCATATACATATACTTGTACCTTATCACACAATGGTATTGAACTTAACAAAATGTTGAATAACACCGGCGAGAGTACAGAGCCTTGGGGAACTCCTCTCGTTTGACTGTACTTAGACGTACGAACACCTCGTTGGGAGCAATAAAACTTTCTATCTTTTAAAAATTCGTACATCCAATTTATTATATAATGCGGAAAGTTTAGGTCTTTTAGGGCACTGATGAGAATACCGTGCTCAACACTATCATACGCCTTGGCTAAATCAAGGGTTACTAAAGCCGCATATTGCCGTCTATGCCGAGAGAGCTTAATACGAGCCTCTAAATCGACATGTGCACACCATATCGAGCAACCCGGTCTGAATCCAATCTGGCACGAGCTCAGTATTGCATTATCTGTTACAAACTTCATAATTCTTATGTATAGTATTCTTTCTATTAACTTAATTACATGTGATGTTAGAGCGATTGGTCTGATGTTGTCTACCTGCATTCCCGCTCCTTGTTTTTTAAGAAGGGGAACTATTTTTGCGAGTCTCCAATCAGGCGGAACCCAACTATTTCTAAGTGAGTGGTTGACGAGGTTAAGAAGATCTTCAGGAGAAATATCGAATAATATTTTTAACATTCCTGAAGTAATGCCGTCTGGACCTGGAGCTGTGTTGGGTAGAAGACCAACGACGTGCGCAAGTTCTTCCATATTTACTTCAATAAAATCATCCACATATGAAGGTTTTACGAACTTTAGTTGTAGCTGCGATGTGAATCTCTTTTCCAAGCCTGATGCAATTTGAGCTAATATATCTTCTAATTCTTTAGGGGAAAGAATAACTGATTCAATGTTCACGGGCGCTGCAATAGCCTTACGATTACGCAGAAATCTAAATAGAGCTTTTTTATTACCGCTCTTCGAAAGAAAGTTATATCGTTTTTCTTCATAATCATCTTTCGCCAATGATACCGTTCTTTTGAACATAGCTTTAGCATACAAATAATTGCGCCAATTAGTAGGACTCTGGTTTATAAGGAGCTTTTTCCATGCAGCTTTTCGGCGTCTGTAATCTCTTGAACAATCCGAATTCCACCAGGCACACATAGAATGCCCTTTTGTTGAAGATACAGTGAACTGTGATTTTGTGATGGTACGTTTTACAACTGAGCAAAGACTCATGGCTTTAATATTTCTTTCCATACCGGTCAAGGAAGACAAATTTGACTGTAAATTATTTTTAAATTTAGAGTAGTCTATAAAGCTTTGCACCTGGTAATCTAACGTTACTAATGGAACTTTAACCTCAAATGCAAGCGGCCGGTGATCACTACTTGTAGCGGTGTCAAGCACAGTCCAAGACGAGACTGAAACATTTGCGCTAGCAAAAGTTAAATCTAAGACAGACCTCGATTGACATCGAACAAATGTCGCAACTTTGGAATTTAAACAGATAAAGTTGTTGGTGTTCGTCCAGTCCCATAATCGTTTTCCCGATGAGTCTGTGCGGAAACCCCACGACACATGATGAGAGTTAAAGTCTCCCACAAACAGTATATTCTTTTTGCAGAAACTCAGAGTAGTATCTAGAACACTTTCATCTCGTATCCCAGCTGGAAAATAGTTATTAACTATTGACAATGGCGCACAGCCAGGAAAGTTTAATTCCAATACCAATACTTCGTAATCAGGTGATATTGCTTTGTAAGCTATTTTCGCTCTATGGCAAAATTTGGATGAAATGAAAACGATTAACCCTCCACCACGTGAATTTCTGTCCAGTCGAAAACACTGATAACTTTTTAAATAAAAGTTTTGATCAGCTGACAACCAAGTTTCTTGTAACAGTACAACGTCAGGAGATTGCTGAGAAATGATGTATAATAAATCTGTAGCTGCAGAGAGGATTGAACGGCAGTTCCACTGAACAACTCTAAGACAGCCTATGGTGATGATAGGCAAGCAGCGGAAACTGCTTGATCTAAAATACTCTCTTTCAGGAAGTCAGACCTAGTCCCAGGTTCCTTCACACACTTTTTTGTTTTCGGATTAGAAGAATTATAAAATTTGCTAGTAGGCGATCTAGTGCGTTTGAGAATGCGAGAATCCATGTCTATGTCCCGATTTCCCGTTGAATCTGAATCAGAGATGCATTCTTGCTCGGTCGTTTGTGAATGGGAAGGCCCCGCTCCATCATTGATGCGGGCATCTGTCTGATGCTCAGCTGTCTTATTGGTAGCAGCGCTAGGAGTTTGTAACCGCCTTGTTATTGTCTCGGAAACACCAGGCAACTGAGAAGCCATAATGTGATTCAGCGATTCGGATAGATTTAGTAGAAATTTTTCTAATACTTTTTCTACCGCCTTCTCTACCATAGCTGTAATGGACTGAGAAAATGATGCGTCCATACCGAGAGGCTGACGAGCTGCTACACCGGCATATCCCTGAGTCCTGCTTTGTACTTCTGCCAGAGCTTCCCTACGAGAGCATCGTCTCCTTTCAATGATTTCAATCACCTGAAGTTCTTTCGATCTCGCAGGGCAGTTATGATCATCAGCAGAGTGATTTGCTTTGCATAAACAACATGACTTATTGTCTGACTGACAATCCGCAGTGCTATGGTCGGCCCCACATATGCAACATCGAGTGTCCGAACGACAACCATTGGCACTGTGTCCATAACGCCAGCATTTACTGCACTGTAGCGGACGGGGAGCTAGAGCTTCGACCCTATAGATAAGGGGCCATGCCTTGATCTCCGAAGGGCGAGTAGTCCCAGCAAATGTTGCAATGACTGTTTCAGTAGGGACTTTCTGGTTATTTACCATGCGGGTACAGCGGTAAACAGAAATTACTCCTGCAGGGGAAAAAATGTCCAATACTTCAACTGGACTTAGACTTATGTCTACTCCGCGGACTAAACCTTTGCAGCAAGCTAAATGAGGTGGGATGAAACAGCTCACCGGATGTGAGGCAAAAGTAGTACACTTCAGTAGATCTTGAATACAAGCCTGGTCTGGTGAGCAGCACAGGATCCCCCCCGCGTCCGAACTGACGAACCTCGGTTATTAGTAGGGAGTGAGAAGTGATCGCACGAAGTTCTGATTGAATTGCCTTGGGGTTCTTCATGCGGATGAAGCCACCATTGGTCGGCACCAAAGCGACAGGGACGCTACGGTTTCCATCGCGGAGGAACAATTCCAAGGGTAGATCCTGGGGGGGAAATAGAGGCCGACCAGAGGGAAGGCCTCTGGCCCGGAGAAGAGACAGACATGAAAGAAAGCGAAGTTACACTTAACAATGCACTCAAAACAGTAACAAAACGAGAGATAAATCCAATAAAAGTAACCGCCGGCTACTTGACCGCAACCCTGAGAAGCGTCAGCACCAGGACCGGCAGCCTTGCTCGGCAACACTCCGAGCCGACAGGATGATCGCTTCTCGCGTGCCACGACTTCTTCTTCGCCTCACGAAGCTCGCGCTCCCGCGCTCAGCACGAGAACGACGACGACGACTCCGACGACGATGATGATGATGATTATAATGTCCTCTTCCTGATGGAGCTCACCCATAAAGGGGGGATGGGCCAAGAACCGGGCGGCAGGGTGTTTAAGGTGAAGCGACGAAGCACTGAAAACACTATGAAGCGACGAAACACTGAAAATTTAGACTAACAGTAAAACATCCAATAAATGTAAATGCTTAACGAGCAAGCGGTCAGACTATCAGATGGGATTTATGACGGTGATAATGACAGATTTGGAACCAAGCATATGAAGAAATCAAATTAGACTAACCCGGTTATCCTTTAACCGCGGAACTGTTTAAGCTCGGGGAAGCCCCGTTAGTCGAGAACGGAAATTATCATCATCACGAAGCGGCACACGCTCTCTTCTGCCTGTTCGTCCTCTTCTGCTTCACTTTCAGAGCACGTGCGCCGATTTGTCCGACGTGGGATGCATTAACTCTAATGGTTGAGAGAACGAGCACAAAGCGAGAGAAAGAAAGAGAAAGAGAGGAATTCTTGGCGAAAAATATTTCTTGGCGTGGCGGGATTCGAGCCCAAGTACGATCCGAAGGCGAGCGTCGTAACCACTCGGCTATACAGGCACGCTAGTAGAGCATAACATATTCTTGTATAGTATATGTAGTATAGCAAGGGGGGTGGGAAAGGGAAGTGAGGGTGAGGAGGAGGATCCAAAGGAGGAGGGGAGAGTGCGAAGTATAGAATATTCTTATATAGTATAGTATAGTATAGTATAGTATAGTGTATAGGACAGGGTGGAGTCCTGCATAGCCATGTATAGTATAGTGTAGCAAAGGGGTGGGAAAGGGAAGTAAGTATGAGGAAAAGGAAACAAAAAGGGGAACGCCACCAGCTCCGCTGTTTCCCCAGTCCGCGTAGCTGTTTCCACTGGTGCGTAGCTGCCCCCGTGTAATCGAACGCAGCAGAGCAGACATTCCTGAGGCTATAACCTAATTTAGTGCGGTCAAACGATAAAATTACTGCAACATTTATTGTTAATCCCATCGTCTGCATGGTGAGCTACAAGGTATCTTTTTTTCTCTTATTAGAATATCGGTGAATGAATAAAAATAAATAGTCTATGGTTTCGATTTAGTTGCAAAACATGCAAAACGAGGATACCTTGAGCCCAGTTTTATGTAAGTAGAATTCAATCGCGGAATTCTACAGCGTGTTCCGGTGTAACGAACTTCTAACTGGCTTCGCACTATAGTAAAAAGCCACATTTTTTTTTTTTTTTTTTTTTTTTGGTGCAAAGTGGTGGTGCATAGGGGTGCAAAGCCTGAAGGAAGTGCGGAGCTGGGCGACCTTCCTCGTTTCTCTTTATTTTTGTCTGTCTTTTTGTTTCTTCTATCTCATTTCTTGCCTCTATTTATTTCTACTTCTTTCTCTCTCTCTCTGTCGAGTTCTTTCTCTTTCTCGTTCTTTCTATCCTTATCTCTCTCTATTTGCTCGCTTCCTCTTTCTTTCTACTCTTTCTGTTTCTCTACTTCTTTCTCTCTCTTTCTTATATTATCTCTTTTTCTATCTTTCTGTCTTGCTCTTTGTTTTTTTCTCTTTTTGTATGTCTTTTTTCTATCTCTTTCTCTCTGTGTTTATTTCTTTCTCTGTCTTTTTATCTTTTTCTGTCTCTCTTTCCCTCTCTCTGTACTCATTCTCTCGCCCATCCGAATTATTGCATCTCACGCCGGACAAATCGGCACTCGTGTTCTGGGAGCGAAGCAGAGGATGAAGAAGAGAACGAAGAGAGCACGGGACGGTTCATGATGATGGTAATATTTGTTCGCGACTGACGGAGTTTCTCCGAGCTTAAACATCTCCGCTGTTAAAAGCTGGATCGGTCGTCTTGGAATGCCGTCTCCACAACGTGAAGAAACACACTTGGCCCTGAATATAAGAAATTTTGCATAATTGATCTTAGTCGACTAAGTAATTAAGCGCAATGTAAAAAAAAAATACCCTAAGGAGCACCACTTGACGGGAAACAATATTTTGTTACTTCATTGCAATTGAAACACCTTGTATATTGTCACACTCCGTTGGATGAAGTTGTAAACGTAACGCTATAAAGACATTTTACTGTATAAGTCTGCGTTTTCTTTTCGAATAACTTCCATCCTGCCTTCCTGACAACTACATCCGCCGGATATGTTCACTGCACCAATGTCACTGCACGTGTTATACCTACATAAATGACTTAGTTACATCCCCGATGAGTCAACAGATTGTTGTGCGTTTCGGTTGAGTTTTGGTGTATTATCTCCCACAGTCGCTTCCATTTGAACTATTTCGCGTTTACGTTGAAAGCTGGCCTTTCGCCAGTATGCTCGCCCCTGAGATGAGAGTTTTCAAAGAAAGGTTATTTACGAAGTTGTATTACGTCAGCAGCCCTGCGTTGCCTTGTTCTTGACGTTCGACAGCTCATTGTCAGGTTGTCCTCGTTTTGTGACACCCGCTGCTTCTACGCACGCTACCCTGGAAGCGAGGTGATTGTGTGAGTAAGTTCGTACAAAAAAAAAAAAAAAAAAAAAAGCGCAGCTTGCATTAAGACGCGCAAGGATGGTTCACAGGAGAGCTGGTGGGAACCTAGTTGTTCCTGGCTTGGCTTTTACCCTATCACCTCTACCCCCCCCCCCCCCTGCTACCCTATACTACACATGGCTATAGAAAACCTTCTAGAACGCTGTAACATGGCTGTGCTTGCTCTCTCTTTTTTATCTATCTATTTCTATCTCCTTCCTCTTTCTTCTCTTTCTTTCTCTCTATCTTTCTGTAGTCGTTCCCTCGCCTTCTATCTTTCTCTCTCTTTGTCTTTCTTTTTTCTCGGCGCACGTGTTCTGGGAGCGAAGCAGAAGAGGAAGAGAATTCACTTTCACAAGGTATAATGACTCCTATATATATATATATATATATATATATATATATATATATATATATATATATATATATATATATGTGTGAAAGTGAATGACCAACGAAG
>JALIZH010011505.1:0-20393 GCA_030522465.1 Rhipicephalus appendiculatus
GATATGATTTTTTGAGGGACGCCATTGTGGAGGACTCGGAAATTACGATCATCTGGTGTTCTTTAGCGTGCACTGTCATCGCACATATAGCATTTCGCCTGCATCGAAATGCGACCGCCGCCTCTGGGATCGAACACGCAACTTTCAGGTCGGAACCCGAGCACTGTAACCGCCACAACACCGCGGCGGATGGTCGTATATATGAATATACTTGGTTTTATTACGCTTTCACGAACAGTTAGCCAAGAGGAGAAGACGAGCTGTATACCATGTAAATAATGAAAATATTATTTCGGTCTTATTTTATTATGTGCGCTAGAAACGTAAAAAGCGTTGTTTAAATTAAAGCGTCTTATTCAAAATTCTTAATTCCAGAAGTTCCAGAAGGCAATTGAGCAATCTCGCGCTTGTCATGAATTTCGGCCTTTATTTCTGCTCCTCCTCGAGCTCTAAAAAAATGTTGTCACTGGCAGTGAATACCGCACGGTCTGCTGCATTCACGCTATAGCGCAAAATAATTAATTTGTAAAGTGACGCCAACAAATATCAGGGACGTCATGTTTGTTTCTGCATAATGTCAAACCATCGCCATTGGTATTTCCTTGAAATTAGCGTTTTTAGATGAAGAAAACGGCAGCGACGAAAGGACGTCCTTACTTTCTCCAAGATACCGGCGGGGGCCGACGACCGCAAAATCGGACGAAATATATTGAAAAGGACGAGAGGAAGGGCCGCACACCCTTTCGATATTCAGTGTTTTCCAAGCACAGCCAAGTGAGTTGTGTACACGCATTCGTTGAAAAAGAACTGCTGATTCACTTTCGAGCATCCAGCCGACCGCCTGCCGTACGCCTAGCTCTTATCAGTCAGCGATCACAGTTCGCTCTCGGTGGCGATAGTCGATATTTTTTTTATGTATGTATTGTCGTTTTGTCTGCCCCGCGGCCTGCGTCACGGCGCCAGTTTTGAAAGTTGAAGGTCTGTACGCCACGTGGTGTGAAAAACGGTGAACTAAAAGCGATGTCCCGAATTCCTGGGTATGGTCACGTGTGCTGGATCTACGAGCCTCCGAGCAGAAAACCCCTTTTGCCATTCGTGTCTGCTCACACGAAACTCGTGCCAAGGGGAATCGCACAGATGTGCCTGCTTAATGCACTCAAGAAGTCCTGCGTGCACCGTATCAATGAAAGCTTTGGCTCTCAGATACAGCGCTTGGCTGCAGCAGGCTACCCAGAGCACTTGACCGGGGTGGTCGCTGAGGTCCTTCTGCGCAAGACGAAGAAAGTGTGCCAGCTGGATCAAGCGCACAAAAACGAGGAACGTGATCAAAGGAAGGTGGCTGTAATTCCATATATGCGCCCAACGTCACACCGTCTCAAGAAGATAGGCGAAAATGCAGGCGTGAGAGTCGTCATGTCAGCCCCACAAAAATTGGACCAAGATATGCAACGTGGCATCCCCTGTAAAAAGACAAAAAAGGATTGCAATACCCCGCTGCGTAACCACCGACCAAGGACGACAGTTCGAGTCGCACCTTTTGAGGCTCCTCGGGCTGACCATCGGTTTCGAACGCTTGAGGACCACCAGTTACCACCCCTGCGCCAACGGAATGACGGAGCGTTTCCACCGACAGTTCAAAGCAGCCATTATGTGCCACCCGGACTCAAGCTGGCTCGAGGCCATCCCAGCCGTCATCCTCGGTCTTCGGGCCACCTTCAAGCCGGACATCGACGCTACACCAGCAGAGCTTGTTTACGGGGAACCACTCCGTCTCCCAGGTGAATTTCTCGCTGCACTGACATCCAGCACTACGACGTCAGATCCCACCGACTTCGTCGCCCGGCTCCGGCGCACCATCACCGCCTTACGCCCGTCACCTGCAGCCCACCACTGCAAGCATACACCTTATGTGTTCAAAGAGCTAGCATCGTGCACGCACGCTTTCCTCCGCGACGACACCGTCTGCAGGCCTTTCCAGCCACTCTACCTGGTCCTCCATCGTGACGACAAAACTTCAATCTGCGCCTGAACGCGGACAACGTCTGCGTCTCGATTGACCGGCTCAAGCCCGCATACATCGCTGTGAACGAACCGGGCAGCGCCACTCCATCCACAGGCATCTACCCACAGCCGCCGACGTCGCAGCCCGCTCCTTTCACGACACGCTCTGGACGTCTGGCACACCTCCCAGATTTCTACAGACCCTGAGGACTCTGCACTCTGCGGGAAGGGGAGGGGGGTGATGTGGCGACACACTGCGCACAAACCGGCGCAGCCTCCGCCTCGTCACTAGCTGGCCCGGCGTGACACGGCCGCATTCTGCAACACGCCTCCGATAAGGGACAGCGCCACCACATCGTCACCGGAGGCTTGCGTCACCGACGGTGGCTATAGACCTTATGCAAAATCTGCTGCCATCTAGCGGCCGCCTTACGCGTTTCCGCCATGTTAAAGGCTAGGCGCTCTCTGCATGTGCACACACGGAGCGTACGCGTCGACATGTGGCGGCTGATAGGAGCGGCTATTCCGAGATATTTTCGTGTGCCGTGTTGCTCAGATTGAGGAAATTGGGATGTTGAAAAAAGGTTTGCAGGAAACTAACCTCCATGTTATTAGATTTCTTCGCGGCCAACCAGAGCGGCAGATCATTCCGTTTCTCCGGCTGCTGCTTACGACTGACGCCGTGTTTAGGTTCGCCGTTCTTAATAGATGCGGTATGCGACAGCATCCGTACTCATCAGTGAACCCTTTCATGTCATGCCGGAACGAAACAGTTTTCGTGGCGCGTGCTTGCAGACACAGACAAACCGGCTTCATGTACGAGCTTCAAAGCTGCATCGATCGCGGCTACTCGGGCGTGCCTGCGCTGCTGTTGACAGCCTTACTGGGTTTATTACGTTGCGATAACAATTAATATTAGACAGCTACTGGTGCGCGTAATGAATTCTCAGAGAACGGACCAGAACTTTGTTTAGAACGGGGGGGGGGGGGGGGGGGGCATTTGATCCGACGTGGGGTCCGGGGACCGGGCAGGTAAGTGTGGTCGAGTGTCATTTTATATGCTCTGTATCCCATGGCACAAAAGAAAAAAAAAATTGGGAGGGGGCACGGGCCCGGTGTTCCACCCCTGGCCACGCCTTTGGGGGGGGGGGGGGGGGGCGCATTTGATCCGACGTGGGGTCCGGGGACCGGGCAGGTAAGTGTGGTCGAGTGTCATTTTATATGCTCTGTATCCCATGGCACAAAAGAAAAAAAAAATTGGGAGGGGGGGGCACGGGCCCGGTGTGCCACCCCTGGCCACGCCATTGGCTGGGGCGTGTGCGTAGTTTGTTTTCGATTGGGGAGCTAACAAGGTAGCGCTTGGTGAGATGATTTGCGCGCATATTGTCTTACTCCGCGTATACTTCAAGCATTTGATGTGCTATCACTGCCAATAAATACATAGGGGCGTCCAGGATGGCCTCACCGTACCCCCCTTGCTTTTTTTCTTTTTTTTTATTTATACCCCAAGAAGAGCACATATCAAGTTCTCACAAAAGCTGATACCCGCTCGGAAAAAATCCCGCATCCACCAGTGCGAGTTAAAAAAAAAAAGTTAACAGATGCTTGTGTGTGGCACTTTTCGTATGAAAATCTGAAGAAAGGCTGTTCCGGCATACGTGTTAGATTAGACCGTGGGTGCGCTACCGTTGGTTACGCGCTGAGGTAGTTTCGCAAGCGTTCAGTCGGTGACGCAAAACTGTCTTGCTGGAACGGGTTGAAATTGTAAGGCATCAGAGGCCCCGAAAGCGACGATGGGAACGCGAATATTCTTGGCGTATCGTGATATTTATGAGCATAATGTCGAACGGATATTCAATAAAATGCCAACTAATCAGCACCTGCTTCTTGGAGCGAAAAACGTTTTTCATCTTCCCTTTTCACGTGCGTGAAGACGGAAATTTTTTTCCATTGTATCGTGCGATAATTATATACATAACATATACGATGGTGACTACAGCAGCAAAATATTTTTTGTTTCAAAAATATAAAAAATGACAAAGTTTTATTTCATATTAAATGTCCTACATATACATCAGGCCGACGTAGACTGTCTCTTATGAAATATACTTTGCAATGGATCAGCAGCACTTTTTTTACCGTCGTCGCTGTGCCTCGCCTTGTAGCGTGGTAAAGCCTCCTACCAACTATCCTACACTACACTCATGATATTCAGATAGCCACGAACTCTTTATTCGCTACACTTAAAATACAGACAAAACTTATAACCTAGCGCATGGCTTCATTCTCAACGATAAGCTTGTACAATGCCGGAAACATGTACAGGCCCTTACACACTCATCTGACGTTTTTGTGCCCCGATTGCTCACTCTCAAAGCAGATACAAACAAGAAGCTACGGCAGCGACAGCAATACGATTCGGACGCAAGCCTCCAACATGGCGCCGAAGCGGTAGCTTCGCGAGACCTCCGACAGATGGCAGCAATTTTGCATAAGCGCTAGAAGGTAGCAACATTGGATTTAATTTGTCACACAAACAGGCCGGCGCGATGGTTGAGCAGAAGCTTCCAGGTGTATTTTATGCTGACGATATTGTCTTATTTGCGGACAGTCAAGATGATATACAGCGGCTGGCAGATATATGCGGAAGGGAAGGCGAGGCTCTAGGACTAGGTTTTAGCGCAACAAAATGTGGATTGATGATATTCAATGATCACGAAGACCATGCGGTCTTAATACAGGGCCAAGAAATACCGAGGGTAAGCGAGTACAAGTACCTCGGAGTGTGGGTAAATGAGGGGGGATAGATATATGGAGGTACAAGATAAAGCATCGGTAACAAAGGGAAAGAGGAATGCTGCAATCATCAAGCACAGAGCGTTATGGGGATACAATAGGTACGAGGTGCTTCGAGGGCTGTGGAAGGGTGTGATGGTTCCGGGGCTTACATTTGGGAACTCAGTGGTGTGCATGAAGTCAGAGGTGCAATCAGGAATGGATGTAAATCAAAGGACTGTGGGACGCCTCGCGTTGGGCGCTCACGGGAAGACGACAAATGAGGCTGTAAAGGGTGATATGGGATGGACAGGTTTTGAAGTGAGGGGAAGCTCAGAGCAAAATTAGATTCGAAGAGAGGCTGAGGAAAATGAAGGAGAATAGATGGGCAGGGAAGGTTTTCAGGTATTTGTATAGAAAAAACGTCGACACGCAGTGGAGAAAAAGAACTAGGAGGCTCACCAGTAAATATACGGCTAGCAGTGTGGGCGACATGGCAACTAAGCGAAAAGTCAGAGGCGGAGAGGACTTATTGGATGACAGCGACGGAAAAGAAGCCGGCTCTCAGTGACTACCGAAAGGGAAAAAAACGAAATAAGGAGGGAGAGGTTTTATGATATTTCAAGGGGAAGCGCTTTACTGTTTGAAGCAAGGTCGGGTTGCCTTAGAACGCGTAGCTATAAAGCGAGATTCTGTAACGAAGAAGAACAATGTACATGCTGTGGGGGAACTAAGGAAACGATGGAACATGTACTGATTGAATGTGGCGATATCCACCCAGATATACGTGTGGGCACGAGTCTACATGAAGCCTTGGGTTTTAGGGACAACAACGGAAAGCTGTACACGTCCGCGATAGAAATAAGTAAGAGACGGTTAGAGTATTGGTGGCAGAAAAGTAGAGATAAAGGACAAAAATGAAGAATGGGAAAAATAAGGTCATTCTCCCTTAAGAGGCAGAGAGATGGACCGTGAATTTATATTTTTCTTTGCTATAATAACATAGATTTAATCATTGTAGATAAGGCATTAGGCCAACACAAAAAGAAAGGTTTTTTTTCGAGCCTGGTGGCAGACATGTCACCGCCCTGTTATATAGGGGACGCTCATAGCATCCATCCATCCAGGCCGCCTCAGCATTGACGATACCTACCGCCAGGGATACCAAGAAAATGAAACGCTCGCATTATATAGCACCCTTCTAGCCTCTCTACTCGCATACCACATCGACGCGCTCAAGTGTCTCTCTTTTGGCAGCCGTTTGAACAAACGCTACAGTGGCTAGAATAGCCACTGTACAAACGCTTCCTGGGTGCGTCCATAATCACACGTGACACCCCTACCCCCACCTCAACAAGGATGCAGCTGTGCCTGGCGGGTTTGATTTTGCTGGGTCTACTCGCTAGGCTACGCAGTGGCGTGCCCGATTTTGCTGCGTCTACTCGCTAGGCTGTGTGTTGCCAACTTGCCTGTGCACGGCCGGACTCGAGGAGCGGCACGCACGTCCGGCCGTGGCCTGTGGTTCTACGCTCCCTCCTGGTGTCGTTCTTCGGTGAATAAAATTTACGGCTGCCATCGGAGGGAGGGGAGGACGGTCACGCATATTTACAGCAGCTAAGAGGGTAAGCGCTTAGCCGTCTCCCCCCCTTGGGAGACAGAAATTAGCGCCTCCCCCCCCCCCCCCCTCAGAACCACTCATCAGAGGCGGCGCTAGCGGCGCCAAAAAAAGCATAAACATTGTTGGAAGTGGCGCCCTGTGTGTGTGCCTCTCTCTCCGTCACCTTCGCCTCGGATGATCGAAGAAGCCTTCGTTGGAAACGTGCATAGGAAAGCAGAAAGGGTCGAAAAGATGTGGAGAGACAGAGCATATGGAGGAGATCCTTCTTTCCCCTTATTGTGTGCCGTCTTCGAAAAAATTCAGAATTTACTTCGTAGCTCATGAGGGCTTACAACCCTTCCTGAAACAAAGCATAGCAATGACGCACCGTCTCTTGTTTGACGCACCGTCTCTTTTGTTTTTCATGGATGTCCCCCCGCTGCTCGTGTTACAAGATCTCCATTCCACTCTCACTTGTAATAGCTCCAGCCAAGTTCGTAGAGAGCCCGACGTTTCGGGACCAATTCGGTCCCTTCCTCAGGGGGGTGGCTGTGTTGGTCACGGAAGCATAGCCGCATCTTGTTTCACCACGGCTCAGGCTTTCCCTTTCCTTCACGTTTCGGAGGCCGTGAATGTATACTGAGGGCATTGTTCCAAGCGAGCGGTTCACGTTCGCAGGTGTGTTCTGAATGTACCAGGACACGAGCAAGAGCCTCCTTCCCAGATGTCTTGCTTCTGTTTCTAGAAGAGAAGCACCGTCAAAGTCGACCTTATGGTCGTGCTTCTCACAGTGCTGTGCAAGAGCGCTGCGTTGCACTTCCATCTTCCTGACGTCGTTCTTATGTTGGCGTATTCTTCCCGGGAAACACTTGCCCTCGCCTATGTAGCTAGCTGGACACTCAGAACACAGCACCTTGTAGACTACGCCTTGGTCTTGCTCCTTACAACAAGGCCGATCCTTCGGCCGCGGTAGCAAGTGGGTGAGCGTCGACGCAGGCTTGTGAATCACCGTGACCCCCCGCTTTTCCGAGAATCCTGGAGAGCTATCCACTGATGCCCGGCACATATAGGGATGACGATGAGCTGGGCTGGCTTCTTCGATCCTATTGTTGCCGGTGGGATGGCCAGGGAGGGAGGGGGTCGCGTAGCGTGTCTTTCGCTGGTGCCTCTCCGCGGTACGATGGTTGTCCTCTCGATACACGGCGTGACACCCGGCGGATAAACGCTTCCGTGTACCCGTTCTTAAGTATCTCGGCGGCGATCCTCTTCTCTCTTTCTCTCCCCTTGTGACGTGCAGATTGTATTCTTGTACGTGAAAGGAGCGCCGAAACCACGAAAGTTTGTGGGCAGTCGGATGACAGGACGTGAAATGCAAATACCCGCCGGTGTGCGTTGGCTTTCTGTACACCGTGAAGGTCATGCGCTCGCCCTGCCGTTTGACTGCAAAATCGAGAAACGGAAGCGTCCCGTCTCGCTCCACCGTGAACTGTATTGCCTGGTCGACGGAATTCAGATGTTCGAGGAAGCTGTCTACAGCTGATTTTTTATGACGCAGAATCAGTGCTCCAGGTACCTTACAAGTACTTTCGGCTTGTCCATAAAGGAGCGTAGTGCTGTCTCCTGCGTGCTCCATTGTGAGGTTCGCAGCTGTAACGTAGATCGCCTCCCTATCGCGGTCCCGCTGGCTTGTCTGTAGGAACGTGGAATCTGGTTTTCCTAAAAGGAACATTGCCGAGAGGGAGACTCTTCACTGCTCATAAACGACTTTCCGGAAGATTTCCCCTTCTGTAAAGGACCTTACAATAACCGAGTGTCGGTAACATTGTTGGCATGCTCAAGCAGGCGATCAACGCACATTCCAGTTCTGTGTGAAGGTCTCTTATGGGATGCGGGTAGGAAGCGGATAGCTCGCTTTCGAAAAAGCGGGGGTTCGCAGCTTCGCGGCGTGCCGAGGTAGAAGTGACGGGTGCATTTCTCGCCGCGGGGTGTTGACTGGCAGTGGCGTAGCCAAGGGGGGGGGGGGGTTGGGGGGGGTTCAAACCCCCCCCCCCCGAAATTTTTCAGTTTTGCTTGCGTATATATGCACGCACACATACAAACGCACGCACGAACATACCTAAAGTATGGTTGAACCCCCCCCCCCCCCCCCGAAAAAAATTTCTGGCTACGCTACTGTTGACTGGGGGGCCGCGTACGTGGGTGTCGAACATCACCACGAATGGTTAGGAGACCTTGGAGCGTCGACATTCAGGACTACATTTTCTTTCAACAGTTGTACATACAAATATTGACAGTGAGTAAGATGATTACAGAGACATATTCAGATCTCGACTGACGACGCCGAGCCTTCTCCTCCTCCATTGGTCGTGGCCGATTGCAAGAGGGAAAGGATGAATGGAGACTTGGTACGACACATTCCAATCGGCGCCGGGGCAGCAGGCAATGCCCTCGCGCCGGCCTGTAGTTGTCCTCGCTCCCCCCTTTTTTCCTCCAAAACGAGCTGCTTTCCATGGAGATCCCAAGGCAGGGAAAACTACGTCGCACCGGCAAGTGGAAGAAATGCATGGGAAAGCGCGTTCGGCGTGGTTCACGCGGCCGCCTTCGAGGACACCTGCACAGCTGTGCACGTATGTGCACGTCGTTATCCTCCTTTTTTGGGGGGAAGTAGATTCGTTCACAACACCTGACAGCCAAGTTCGCCGCAGCGGCCTAAAAAATTCCATGTGCCGAAAAATTGCTGTCGAGAAGGTGCCGGGGGGAGGGGGGCGGGGTCGGTGGCTTTGGGGGGGGGGGGCGATCGCCCAATCGCCCCCCCCCCCCCCCTTGGATCCGCCACTGGTCCGGATAGGGCACAAAACATACACACAAAAAAGACTAATGTTTCAAATGGCTAACATTGCCATTTGAAATACCTTTCCCCCTGTCTCATATATGGGTCATTTCTGAAGGCGATTTGGCACCGGGATTCCAACAACATAAATCTACCCCCAAAATGACTAAAATCTCGACGACAATTCTGAAATATAGAGCTTTGTTTCACGGTTATGTATCAACACATGTTGGCCGCAGGGTTTCCCTCAAGAAAAAAATGCTCTAGACAAGTCATACCTGTGTAGCTCGTAACCGCACTTACTAGGAGAAAAAAAAAAAAGAAGAAAACGTGCGTGCGATCAAGACAGTCACGTGCGGGCCACGGTTCACCGGCAAGAGGTCCGCGGGCCGCGTGTTTGAGACTCCTGGTCGATAGTGGAGCCGGCGGCGGAAATGTGTGACCGGAGAGCGACAGCTCCTTTCGTAATGCGCTTGTGCCATGGTATATGTCAAATATAAAGAACGCGTTTTTTTTTTTCTGACAACCATTGTTCACGATCAAAATTAGCACTGGCGTCGTAAAAGGCAATAATATATGCGACAACATGGTTTGCCGGAAGGAATTTTTGAACGAATCATTAGCATTGATATAAAAAAAAAGGCATATAGTATGCAGATTGGATGTAGGCAATAAATAATATGGAACAATACTTTTCATGGGGATATAGCCTAAAGGATAAGAACCGTTTACATGCCTACTTCATCGTTCTGTTTTGTGTGGTTGTATGTAATTTACGAACTTCGCATATTTCGTGTAAAGCGAGACGACAACAGGTGACGGGTGAGGTCCATTTCTTCTTTCACATTTGTTCTAACCTTTGTGAACTTCTGGTGTGTCGTACGATGCGTGGACGTGCAAGACGGCTTTAGTCCACTGTAGTGAACAATCAATCAAGAAATTGCTCATTCGCTTGCCTAAACAACCAGCCAGATGGATTTCTTGCACAAATAATAATAATAATAATAATAATAATAATAATAATAATAATAATAATAATAATAATAATAATAATCACTATCATTACCGTCATGATGGGCGCGGAAATATATTTGCCATGGGCGCCATCCTATCTAGTTACGCCACTGTAGATACTACAGAAAAGATACTGCAATCTAATAAGGCCATACACTGAAATGATTACACCTCATTCTTGTGTTCATGCTCTCATTAGAGTAATTAATACCTCTGTCACACGAGAAGTTCTAATGTCATTTGCACCTAATGACATTTGCGTTTAATGACATTAGTTGGCTGCCACACGGGGAAAATGACTTCAGAAGACGAATAGTGAACTATAGCTGAACTCATTCGAATGCGTTTTCGCCATGTTTTCGTCGCGGAAAAGTGCTCTCGCTGGAGGGGGGCCACGAATAAATTGTATATGAAAGCGTTAATAAATCATAACAAGTATTAATCTGTTCTTATTTTCAAGTATTGCGTGATTTTTTTTTCGAACAACTCAACTCAGTCGGTACAAAATGGTTTCAATATCCTCGTTCGACATTGTCAAGAACGGTGCCGGCCATGTTGGCCATGGCCATTTGCTCGGTGTTTACGGCAGCTGTCAGTTGGCGCTTAATCCAGACCGGAACTTACCCGAACTTGCATTTTCTCAATAAAATGCACCCCACAGAATACTGTGCGCGCTGCCCATGGTGCTCTGAGAAACCCACACTAATGCACATTACATGGACCTGCCGGGCCATTCCCGGCCTGCCTGTCATTGAACAAGCAAGTGTGGAGCGGTGGGAGGAGTTGCTGGCCAGCGATAGCCTTGACGATCAGATCAGTTTAATCGACAGGGCCCGCAGGGCGGCAATTGCCTGTGGCGTCCTGGACTGAGGACAGCCAGCACTGCTAGATGGGACTTGCGGACTAAGCTGGCCCGTACCACAAACCTTTTTCTCACAATAAATGTTTTCGTTCGTTCGTTCGTTCGTTCCACGAAAGGAGAAATACACTGCGACAACGCTTCCTTGCACTCCGCCATGTCGGCCATATTGCACGTTGACCAAAACATTAGTTCCCGTTTTGCCTAGACTTCGTATGTACGAGCTTTTGTTGGATATTTAGAAAACCGCATATTAACATTTCATAATCAATGCTACCCTGGTGAAAACAATTTTAACAACACTCAATATACATAATACATTTTTTACACACGCTGTGACCTTTTTTTTTTTGTTCACTCCCACCTTCGCTGCATCGCGATTGCCATCATCTGAAAATGACATCATATCTTGCCGTGTAGCAGTGTAGCAGCAAATGGCACCTAATGCCATTCGATGTGTCGAATGTCATTAGATAAAAATGACATTAATCCTTCTCGTGTGACAGGGGTATAATAGTCTTGTTTCTTGATTACAAGTAATTACTGAGTAATTTCGGAAAATGGCTCACACCATGACAGCATATGCCTTCTTTCCAAATAACGAGCAGTGATGGCCAAGACCCTGGTGGCACAGGAATTTTTGAGCAGTTTATTTAATAACGCGAGTCGGGCAGATCAAAATTCGTCCTCCTGTTTCATACACGTTCTTTTGCCACTCTAGCCTAGCTGTGAAACGCATCATACGGCCGGTCGCGGAAACGCTAATCTACGAGGCTTTCATTGTTTCAGAACATTCATAGACTCTTGTGGCGATACCAAGCACGGCTCGAAACACGTCTAAATCGCATCACTAGTGCCTGGAGTAAAACTGAAAGGGGAGCTAGTTGGTACACATTCATCTTACTAACTTCTTTAGCGCAAAGCCCTCTCTTTGTCCGTGTGTTTGTTTGCGCTAAAGAAGTTAGTAAGATGCACTATCCTATTGACAGCACTCCGTGATCGCGAAGTGCTCGGGCCGAGGTCCGCATAGAGTTAATATACTGACTCTAGAGGAAAAGCTCATGCATTAAAGGACCCCTGACAGCAAAAGTTTTGTTTGTGACTTTTGTAGAGTAATTTGTAGCTTTGCGGCTGGTAATGCCGAAATTGAATCGTAAATGCTCTAACGCATCGTATAATTAATGCTAGCATTGTTAATTCAGAACGATTTTGCTGCAGTTCGAAACGCCCGCCTAAATACTATAAGAAACTAGCGCCCCACAGCGGGGCAGCACCTGAGACTACATGCTCAAGCTTCGGTGACGCTGAACGCGCCGTTTTCACCCGCGGGGGTGAAGAATGAAACGATGTGGGTGCTTTGAGCGTGTCCCCCCTCAGGAAAAAGAAAAGCATTCCTGGCGTAAGCAGCCAAAACCACCTTGAGAGCAGCCGGATAACAAAGCGAGAGGGATGACGAACAATAGTCCTCGCCGGGTGCCAGTCGGGGTATTGTGCGCGCCCCGAAAGTGTTCTCTGACATCGACAATACTTGCTTGGACCTCCGCAACGTCACGAGGGGAGCCTCTGTCTACGTCAAACCACAGAAAATGTCGATTGCAGCTGAATACTCGAACGAGCACTGACCTTTACTTCAAAACCAAATTAAAATATCTTACAGGCAACCCTCGTCCCTAATAATCGGTCAGAAGTGCCCCCGCATGCAGGAGTCTCAAACAACACAAGCATCTCGAGTTTCTAAATTTGGTGTCAGGGGTCCTTTAAAACCTATAACCCCTCGGGAGCCGCCATGATGGAACGATACTCAGCTTTCGGGTGACGTTCACTCACTCTCGCCACTGCATGCTGCAATAACCCCTGGCATTTTTGCTTGTTTCGTGGCTCTCTATTGCATCGCAGTTAAGAGACTGTCACATAAAGTCGAGCTTTTAGCTCGTGGCAACAAAAAACACGCACGCAAGCAAGCCGGCGCAATCGGCCGCATACGCTGCGCGGCAACGCTCAGAAATGTTGACACGATACAAGGATGGTGGCGCCATCGTAAACAAACCTGCAAACGCTGCTTTCCGCGTGCAGTAAATTGCATATTTGGCTGGTTGTATCCTTTCCTAAAAGTAGTTGATATGAACATCAAACAATTTCCGTTCGTTTATAATACGTAAACACGCTTGTTTACTATTTTTTATTGCGAGAATTTGAGTGCTTTCAAAAGCCATATTTAGCGCTTCTGTAAATTACTGTAATGGCAACTGTGGCAACGTTCCAAGATGTCGCCGCTCGCGTGGTTATAGCTTTAGTGGCCCAGCTTTTCCTCTAGAGTCTGTTATATTAACTCTATGGAGGTCCGTGGAGCGCCGGCTCCACCGAACGGCGCCGTCAAGCACATCACGTGATGTGCTTGACGGCGCCGTTCGGTTAGAGTGACCTAGAATAGGGGGAGTGTCCAAAGCGCCGCGCGAATACATGGGAGGAGTGAGGGCCTTTCGCGGTGAACTCCCGCGCCGCGGCGCTGCCGTGCCGGACCCGTGGGCTTTCGCGGTGACGCAGCTTCCGCGGTGGAAGCTGCGTCAAAGCGGCGAGCGTCTGCTACGCGCCCGATATTTTGGCCGCTATTAGCCAACGTTGCGGTAATATGGACAAGATTTAATACTGCGTCACTGCAACATAATACTGCAACGACTCAGCACACATAGAACACGTTTGTAGGTTATGAAACGGGGATTTTGTATATTTCCTTTCAGATGCTTTGTCACCGCAATCGTACGCACTTAGACGCGCCCATTTGAAGGAACGCATTCTGCGCGCACCCATCGTGAGCGAAGATGTTTAATTTAGTTTCGTGTGGAATGACGAACGTAAACGCGCTGCCGAAAAGAATAAGCTGGAGATCACAAAGGTAACCAGGAGAACGTAGCAGATATATGCGCGTAGTAAATGGCTATCTTGTGGTTTAGGCGTTTGCACACTTCATATCCTTTCTTTTATTTCGTGCATTCGAATTGTTTTACATGGCTGCTTCCCGCCCTTTCCTGTTTCAAGCCTTTTCATGCGAAGCGGAATACGCCGCGGTACGAAAAGTAAAAAATGACTCGCGTAACTCTCGCGTCTCCTTCACTTGGCAAGGTCATGACATCACTAACTTGACATGCTTGTGATTTGCGTTACGGCTAATTGTGTGACGTGCAAACCCGCTTTCTTCGGCCAGAAATAATTCTGACGATGCGTGGTCTGATGATTTGTCTCCGCCAGGCAATGAAAACATGGTGATCAGCAATATCGATCTCAAGATGTAAGACTTACCTATACGTTTGAAGAATTGACCGCATAGGTAAAATGCATGAAAAACATAAAACTCACAAGGTCCCCCCATGCATTCGCCTAAGACGACTCGACGCCGAAAGCCGTGGTCTTCTTTTTCTTCATTCGATGCCTTAGTCCTCCCCCGCCCCCCTCCGAAAGCTTTCTGCACCTAATGTGGTTTCGCACTGCCCCCCAGGATCGAAGGCATTGCGAGGTTTCTGCACGTCACATGGTTTTACATGGCCTCCGTGATCGGCCCACGGAGGCAATGCAAAGTTACCATGTTAGGTGGTGACGTCAGCACATGACATCACGCTTAATGACGTCATGATGCCGCCACAAATTTTATCGATCTGTGACGTCATAATGACGTCGTCACGTGATACTTTTATGCATCACTCGTGATGACGACGCGGGACGCCGGCGTTAAATTTCCGTGTTTGATGAGGCATCTAAGGCTTTCGCCTTAAAAAAAACAAGACAAACCCAAGTAAATGAGTCGATAACAGTGCACCATCGTGAACGCCGCACTTCATGTTACGAGCGATCGCCCGAAAACGAACGTGATTCTCAGCTCACAGCAGCTGATTACACACGCCCGTGGTACGTACACAAGAGGCTTGCTTTAATTGCCTATCAGGCCATCTCTTTATATTTATTAAAGAGGTGACAGACACGCTGTCAGTTAATGGAAACATTTTGCGCTTTGTCAGGGAGCTTCAGCACGAAAGCGTGGTTTACGCTATATTGAGCTCATCAGGAAAAACAGGGAAATAGCAGCCGGCTGCACTGTTGACGCGCACTCAATTGCAACAGGAACAATTGCATTTCATGTAACTACTCCTCTACCGTTCGCACGCTAACCACCGAGAACCTTCAAAATATCTGAAGTTAAGAATGAGTTTGAAACTGTCTTCATTTCGTATAGGGAAGGCGTCAAGCGATGCACGCATCTCGTGGATATGTTTCATACTGACGTTAAGCGATCCCTGTAGAAACAAACTCGACGCATTTTCGCTCAGGCAGCTATTCAACTTGTACAGCAAGAATAGGGGTATTTTCTAACTTTAATTTCATCATATATGGACATTGCCACTGCATTATTTATAATACGCCTTTTATGCACAATCTTGTGGAATTGCTTTTCTTTCAAATGTCAGAATTTAACGCAGGCTTTGAGCTCGGTGAGCCTTGTACGATACCTCAGAAGGAAAAATAAGCCAACGTATTTCGATCGTAGGACCGTCTCTATTCTTTCTTTTGTTTCCCTTACGTCGGGGGTCGCAAACTCACCTCAGACAGCGGGCCGCAGTCACACAATTTAGTTTCGCAAGGGCCGGGGCAGTGAAGAAGGTAAAAGCAGGGGGGGGGGGGGGGGTCCTGAACAGTTTGCCAGCAAATGTTGCCATTTGAAAGAAAACTCTCCCATATCTCATATGCAGGTCAAGAGATTTGGTGCCCGGATTCCAAAATTATGTCGATACCAATCTCCAACATGACTCAAATCTGGGTGCCGATTCTGAAATTTAATTTTTAATTCACGGTTACGCTTCAAAACAAGGTGAACACATGGGATGCCTCACGAAGACAATGCCGTAAACCAGTCATGCCTGTATAGTTCACGAACATACTTCATAAGAAAATGAAAACAATGAGGCGAAGATAGTCATGCGCGGGCCGCCACCAACAGCCTCGCGGGCCGCATGCCTTACGTCCTCCCCTGCCTTACGTCTTCGCGATGTGCTCTGTTCATAATAAAGTGATAGTCGAGGCTAACAAATTGTCGGAATAAAGCGGTGTACATATGGCTAGAAAACCACTGGCGTACACGATCAGTGGTACTCGTAGATACTGGTGAGCGAAGCGGTCAATGCGTGTAAGAATTACAGCTGACGGCTCGTGTAATTTACCTTCTTTTATTACTCTTAATTCTTGCATGCGTGATGCCATTGCCCGATTACCCGTGCGAAAGAGTTTCTTTTCGTTATTTCCTTGTCCCTGCACATTTTGCACGTTTTTACGCACGCACCAGTGTTCTGAAGCTCTATCACTGGAACTAGGCCACGCTGATGCCGCTTGACACACTGTTTTTTGCATTCTGTTGTTGCCCCCCGCACTAACACAACGCTTAAAGATGGGTAAGCTGTATTCAGCACCGCATTATTAAAGTTAAGTAGGCTTCAAGCGCCCTGTGTGGAAACCCAGCGCCAAAAACTACAGCGCGAAGCAGACGCCACTCGCTTTCCGCGCGCTCCCGAGCGCGGAAAGCCCACGGGTCTGGCGCAGCGGCGGCGCGGCAGTTCACCGCAAAAGGCCCACGCGGGAGCCGGCGCTTTGGACGCTCCCCTTATTCTAGGTCACTCTAGTTCGGTGACGATGCGCGAAATGCGTGGCTACGATGACGAAAAATCGGCGCGCACTGTGCTTGGGATCAGTGGCGTAGCCAAGGGGGGGGGGGGGGGTTGGGGGGGGTTCAAACCCTCTCCCCGAAATTTTTCAATTTTGCTTGCGTATATATACACGCACACATACAAACGCACGCACGAACATACATAAAGTATGGTTGAACCCAGTGATGTTCCGTGCAGGGAATTTTCCCTTTTTCAGGGAATTTTCGACAGTCATTTTGGACGAAAGGGAAAAAGGGAATCTTCGCGATATTGCAGGGAATTTTGAGGGGCGGCGAAATTTTTTTTTTTTATATAATGATCAAAAGACTGTGGACATGAGGCTTTCGCATGTCGCAATCATTTCTGGCGCATGTAGCGCGCCAAACCACAGCCTCTAAGGTTCGTTTTTAAAGACTATAGTCTTTAAAAACCCAGTCAATATATATTCTAGTCACTTCACATTTATTTATTTTTTTTCTTTACGGTAGTTTGCAGAACCGTTCCTAATCAAGTCAATAAAATGTTAAATACCACCACAAAAGCTTAATTTCACAATATTTAGTCACCATTATTGAAAAGTTGACGTGCTTTTTGTACAAAATGTGGTGCATATAGATGCAGAGCGTCTGCTAGGCACATTAATGTACGCCACGTCACTCAGTAACAAAAAAAAAAACAATAATAAACTTTTCTTCTTATGCAGTGGCCGTGTGCATGGGCATGTACAGCATTCCTTCCGCATCGCATACCGCTTAAAGCGAGCTCTAAGGTAGCTCCTTCGTAGTATTGAAAGCCGATCTCAGAGGCGATGCTGTGAGTTGGGCAGGAAAGAAGAGAAAGCGATGGGAAGAGCCTGAAACACGTCGAACACTATATATATATATATATATATATATATATATATATATATATATATATATATATATATATATATATATATATATATATATATATATATATATATATATATATATATATATATATATATATATATATATATAAACTTTTTTTGTGCAGGGAAATATGCGGGGATTTTTGGCGGTGTATGCGGGGGAAAAATGCCGGAAATGGGGAATTTTCGGGCCTCGGAAAGGGAATTCTTCTGTCCAGGACGGAACATCACTGGTTGAACCCCCGCCCCTCCCCCCCCGAAAAAAAATTTCTGGCTACGCTCCTGCTTGGGATCGCCTTTTCGAGTGCCGACGCGCGAAATTGCAAGCCGCTGTTCCGAGCAATCCTTGGCCGTGGGGTCTGGCGAGTTTGACTGTTGGCTGTCATGCCCATTCGCGGTTCCGAGGAGCCGGCGAGCGATTTGCTTCGTTGCTTGCGAAGTAGCACGTTGCCACGGGTGCGCTAGCGCGTTGTTCTTGCCCGCAAAGTTCGAGGTTCGTCTCGCCGTCAGCGGAGCTAGGCCGGCCTAGTGACGACTCCGAGCATCGGACGCGCGGTCTGCGAGCGCGGCGCACCGTCGTAATGTGGTCAAGCATCCGCTTGCAGCTCCTAACTGAAGCGTAATTGTATTCTAAGTGATCGCCGAGCCATGAACACATCACCAAGTAGCGCGAATTTCGACAGCCGTGTCCTCGCGACGCGCAAGCAGCAGACGATGATCTCCCGGAGCGAGCATCGGACCCATGGCAAGGCGAGCTAAGGCAACATGGCGGACGCGGCCAATCGGAGGCCTCGTAACGACCCTCAAGTATTTGCTTTTTGCGCGGGGTTCTTTCTGAATGGAGGAGCCAGCTGAAGCGGGGAATTTGAACACGGAGAAATGCTCTTTCCGACGAGCCCAAGACGACGGCTCCCGGCCGCGCCATCGCGAAGCTATAATTTTTTGAAAATCGCCGTTTTTTCGCGATTTCCAGAGTAATTTCCGCCACCTAGGAGGGCGTAACAAATTTTTCGAAGCACTTCGGCACGGTTTTCAGAGTAGATATTTTGGATTCAGATAGAAAAAGGGTTCCAGAAACTGAAAATTTGATTTTCAAAAAATTGATTTTTTGGCCATTTTTCGCGATACGAAAGCCGCGTCCTATCTTGAGCCAGTTAAAGGGACCCACAACTGGCCCGAACGGGTGATTAGATCCCGGTGGAAATGAAAAGACCGTGAATTATGGTGACAGATGACAGCATACTTCTCGCGATCTGTGCAGGATTTATATTTTTAAATCGCATTCAAAAGTAACAACAGCCGGCATGTCGCGCGCCTAGCGGAAGATCCATGAACCACAAGTATGAAGTCTTAATCACTTTGCTGTACGTAGTCTCATGATTTTATGCACACCAGAATAAGGGCTTAAAATTTGAATATGTATAATTATTGTCCATCCCCGTTTGGTTCTATGCGGCTTACAAGGTAAAAGTAGTACAGTATGAAAAGCCGGCCCTGCTTTCGTGGCTTCCAGTGAAACGGAGGCAGTGGACGCATGCGCACGGCCTACTCGATAGGGGTCCAAGTTTTGCGCTCGCATGCGAGCCAAAATTCGTTCCTCTAACTCGCTCAAGTTGTCAAGCGACGACATAACGAAACCGTCCAACTACGGCCGCACGTGAACTACCATGCGTGAACTGTCGATCACGTGTAAAAGCGTCGTTTCGTTTTCGAAGGCTTAGCTCAGCTTGGCTTGGCTAAAAGTCCTAAAAAAGGCATAAGAAGCCCCAGGAAAGCGCTGTAACTCTTGTAAAATAATTTAACACGCCAGAAAGCAGTAGTCGCGGGACCGCAGGCTCGACAAACATAACATTACGTGTTTATACTTAAGGCTTCACTTTTCATCACCGCTGGCGTATAATCGCTATCGCGACCACATCCACTGTTTGCAGCATGTCTCCTTAAGACTGCATAATCGCCGCACATCGAAAAATTCTGATGATAAATGTTCTACGGCGTTTTCCGCGTTACCATTCCGTGATTACAAGCTCTGACCGGTAAGCTTTCAGTTGCACTCAAGAAAACGGGTACTATAAAAATTGGTTGTGGGTCCCTTTAACTAAAAAGAATCTCAATGCCTGTATTATAATTGTTGGGCATTCAATCAGCGGAACATCCACTGGTCTTCAGCGCTAACACGATCAAACCAAACTGGTTTTAAAGGTCAACTCCGGCGATTTTTTGACCTTGTCAGGGTAATGGTGCTTTTATGTTCCTGAGACACTCTTGTCACGCGCCCGATAGCTGAAATGCTCAGCAAATTCGAAAATAATTTTTAATAAACAAAAAGGCGCAATACCGAAACCGAAACCCAACCAAGTGTACTGTCTACGTGTGACGTAGTAGTTTGTTACGAACCGGAAGTCGTGCAAGGCATGCTCGTCCCGCCGGCGCGGAATATCACACGCTCCTCCACAGAGAACAGAAAATCGCTCGCCAAACCAGCGAAGCGCCGGCCAAACACCGTCGTCTTGTGGCCAGCACAATATACGCTGTAGCGGCCCAAGTTAGCGAACCCATCGGTGCGTCACTTCCGTCGACCGGCAAACCAACACGTCACACACGCAATGTTGCCAATAACTGTGAGAAGCCAGGTGGGCGTTTGCAGACAATCTTTAAAATTCATTTGTAAACAATCAGCGCATCTCTCAAGCTTGAAATTTGGCATAAATGACGGAAATGTGCAAATGAACGTACCC
>JALIZH010011506.1:0-35281 GCA_030522465.1 Rhipicephalus appendiculatus
ACAGAATCTGGCTCAACAACAACAGAAGCGAACAGTGGCAGCCAAGACGGAGAGCGTGAAGAGAAGAAAGACCCCACCGAGACTACAGAATCTGGCTTAACTACAACCGAAGCTAATAGTGCCAGCCAAAATGAAGAGCGTGAAGAGAAGGAAGACACCACTGAGAATTCAGAATCTGGCTCAACCACAACCGAAGCAAACAGTGGCAGCGAAGATGGAGAGCGTGAAGAGAAGGAAGACCCCACTGAGACTTCAGAATCTGGCTCAACCACAACCGAAGCTAACAGTGGCAGCCAAGATGAAGAGCGTGAGGAGAAGGAAGACCCCACAGAGGCTTCAGACTCTGGCTCAACCACAACCGAAGCAAACAGTGGCAGCCAAGATGGAGAGCGTGAAGAGAAGGAATACCCGACTGAAACTTCAGAATCTGGCTCAACCACAACCGAAGCAAACAGTGGCAGCCAAGATGGAGAGCGTCAAGAGAAGGAAGACCCCACTGAGACTTCAGAATCTGGCTCAACGACAACCGAAGCAAACAGTGGCAGCCAAGATGGAGAGCGTCAAGAGAAGGAAGACCCCACTGAAACTTCAGAATCTGGCTCAACCACAACCGAAGCAAACAGTGGCAGCCAAGATGGAGAGGGTCAAGAGAAGGAAGACCCCACTGAGACTTTAGAATCTGGCTCAACGACAACCGAAGCAAACAGTAGCAGCCAAGATGGAGAGCGTCAAGAGAAGGAAGACCCCACTGAGACTTCAGAATCTGGCTCAACCACAACCGAAGTGAACAGTGGCAGTCCAATTGATGAGCGTGCAGAGAAGGGAGACTCCAATGAGAAGGCCACAGAATCGGGCGCATCATCAACTGATGAACGAAGTGACAAGCCTGAAGATGAAGAACAATCATCCCTGTTTGATCCATTGAAAAAACTAGGCAAGATATTCACAGGCCGCAGCGCGTGATAAATCCTAAAAAGTAGACATGCTGAGTGCTGTCTTCTGTGTATGTAAAGAGCAATTCGTAGCCACCCTAGCATATTTCTGGAGCAATAAAGCATTATTCCTTATGGTTCTCGCATTCTATGTATTGCACATTGAGTGAAATGCTATAGGGTGTAAATTAACTAAGCATAAAAACTCACAGCTTCGCCACTAGGGCGAAGCAATGAATGCGATAACAAGAAATTAGTTTTTCAAACGGAGATCGACAACCAGCTCGACACTTGCAACGCGCCGCTGCAGCACAAAGAAGGACGCTCGAAAAGGACGCTTAGGTATACACAGGACAAGCATGAACTGCCGCAGTTGTTACGTATTAGATGTGAAGCATCTTATGGCGAAGCTTAATGCGGTGGTGGTGGTGGTGTGCCGGCGTGAACACCCATGCGCAGTGGGAGTGTGGACGCCGCGGGCAGGGATGCCTAGAGGAGAGAGGGGGGGGAGCGTAGGGGGGGGAGATAGGAGGGGAGGCGCATGCGCAGTGAGGGTGTGGTTGCCGCGGGGAGGGATGCCTAGAGGAGAGAGAGGGAGAGAGGAGGTTTTTTTTTTTGAAAGGGTTTGCGCATGCGCAGTAAGGGTGCTCACGCAGCACACCACCACCCCCCACCACCACCACCGGATTAAGCTTCGCCATAAGATGCTTCACATCTAAAAAACTGTAAAAGCGTTGCGTGGTGAAAACATGCTCAAGCTGTTCCGAGATCTGCGTACCGCGAACGGCAAATGGTGCATTTCAGTAGCTCGCCGTTATATCGCTGGCACGAGCATGGCGTATGGCTGTGTTGGCTAGCGCAGCAGGCTGCGGAGCAAGGGGTCGCTGGTTCGAATCCCCGGTCAGGTGGCTTGGAATTTTTTTCTACTGTTTTAATTTTCTTTGTGCCTTTTTTATATATACACATACATATACATATCCGAGACATGACGGCGTCGACAGACGGCGACGGCGAAAATCAGCCGATAGCGCCCATATAATTGCTATCGCAATAATAATTGGTCAGCTACTTTGGTCATTAGTCATTTGATACATGACAGGCGTGACAATTCGGTCAGGTCTCGATTGCCCCTGGAGATCTGGAAACATCGTTGTGACTGGCTTTAATATATCTAATCAAACAAAGCATCGTATTATTTCACCGCGCATGACGCTTAGCAATTTTTCATAGAATCTGAACATCTCCTTTATGAGTATATTGCGTTTCGTAGGGGAGATATTTTAACAGCGGAGGTGTTTAAGCAGAGCCTGAGGTGTAATCGGTGGACTAGTAAAAGCACGCAGAATGATGACGTCACTCCCAGAACGCGTGCACAGCTGGTGTGACGTAACGCGCTGCTGCCGAACAGAAAACATGAACCGGCATGCGCTTTCTCGTCCTCCTGCTCGTCGTCGTCACCTTCTTCGGCTGCGTTCACGAAACAGATGCGATTTCTCGAGTGCGGGATGCAATAACTCAGAAGGGCGAGACAACCAGTAAAGAAAGAAAGAAAGAAAGAAAGAAAGAAAGAAAGAAAGAAAGAAAGAAAGAAAGAAAGAAAGAAAGAAAGAAAGAAAGAAAGGAAGAAAGGGAAATAAAGAAAAAGAAACAGAGAAATTGCAGGGGGAAATTTTCTTCGCGAAACGACATTCGAGACCACGTACCCACGATCCAAATGGGAGTGCCTCAACCAGTCGTCTATCCAGGCACGCTAGCAGAGCATAGCCTTGTATAGTATGTATAAAACGGGAGAGGGAAAGGCATGTGAAGGTGGGGGGGGGGAGGGAAAGAACGAGGGGAGTAGGTAAAGTGATACATGGAAAGAGAAGGAAAGAAATAGACGGAACGAAATACATAAAGAGAAAAAAAGCAGAGAAAGAGAATCAAAGAGGAAGGGAGAGCGGGAAAGAGATGGAAAGAAAGAGGAAATGAGACTTAAAGATAGAGAAAAAACGAAAGAGGAACAAAGATAGAAAGAGAAAGAGGGAGAAGAAATAGTGCGAGAGAAAAAGAAATAGGGACAGAAAAGACATCCATGAAAAGAAAGAAATCGAAGAACAACGAAGGAGAAAATTTGCAAAACTTAGCAAAACGGCAACAACCAGGACTACCAAAGTGCACATCACCTCTGCTGTCCCTTTAACGTGGCGCCTCTAGTGCACGCTCCACAAGTCTTTTACATTAGTTCACTCGATTAGAAGAAAACAAGCAGCTACGAATGTTGATTTCGTCTTGAAGTTATCCCCACACCCCAGTTCACTCCACGCTTTACAACAGCCATGATATTGCAATGTACATTAAAGAAAGCATGGTCCTCGTAGAATAGCGAACATTAGTCGGAAGTTGAACAATGTCTCGGGCAATGAAGTGCACGTTGAAAGAAATTTTCGAGCGTTCACTCAGTACTAGTAGCAATATATCATCGACAGAAACGTAAAATTCAGACGTTGCATCACAAAAGCAAGCAATCGTACTCATTGAATGTATTCCGCAGTAAAATAACACGACTCTTTTTAAATTTTCTGGCAGTATTTGATGCATACATCAAGCTAAGGATAGATATGTATGTGCATTTACCCATAAGGCGACGAGAATTACTGACGTGTAAACGTCGAGCCACGTCGAGGAACCTGAAACGCCAGAGTCAAGGCAACGTGAGCTTGAAGCAGCCCAAAAATGCCCAGGAGTATTCGAAAGTCCGTGACTCCAAACGAGGGCAACCGTTGTGAAAGAAGGAAGGGGCCACTTTCGTAATATTTAAGTTTCTGGCCACATTGGTCGCCTTTCTTCAATGAACGGGCTGGCTGTTGCTTGGCAAAATTCAGCACACCTGGCAAGGTGAGAAATTAGTCTGTATTCAGATGCGTTAGGTGTGTGATAAAAACTCCCCGACGATTACGATACTGCCTGATACGAATATCAGTGCAGCTGTGTAGGTGTTTTGCTTTTGCGATAAGTTGAGGGAAACAGTTTGAGAGATACCTGTATGTATGTAGAGTGGTAGAGGACGTCCTCAGTAACGTGACAGGTGCGGACAAGTTTGTGCAGCCCATTTCACATCAACCGCAGCAGACGCGGTGTGGCGCGACTGCCTTGCTAACCGGGAGACCGCGGAAGACAGCGCTTGGAGGTGTTCCACAACCGCCTCCGCTGACAGACCTCCTTTCCTGCAGCGCTTTATTTCCACATATGATATCGGTGTACACCCTCTCCGCATGCTTTCGTTATGACGTCATCAGTGAGCGCAAGACGGTGCGCACTACTGTGGCGCCGCGGAACTTGTCGTCTCGCCACTGTCGTTATCTCCTCCTCGCGCATACATTCTCTTGCGCTTCCGCGTTCGTCCTCCGCTTCATCCTTCGCTTGCCCTTTGCCGTTCTCTCTATTTCGTCTTTGTTCGCTCTGCCGGTTACGATGACGTAGACGACGCTCAAAGCAGGAACAGGCGCCTTAGAGCTGCGCTTAAAAGAACGAATCCAGATTTCATGTTGGAGCAATGCCAGCTGCGTTTTAATTTAGTTTTGGCTATCCGCAGTTGTAGCAATGCAACATTCGTTACAGGTTGTCGCAAAAACTGCCAGCATTCAGTGCTACGCACACCACTTTGTGCACTGCAGGCGTCGCGAACCAAGCGAAACGGCTACAGCCCCGTTACGACAAACGAAGCCAACCACAGTGCACCTGCCATCCCTGCATGTGCAGGAGCTCCCACCGAGGGGCCAGCGCGTGTGACGGAGCAAGAAAGCGGGGTTAGAGGCCAGTGGCTCGACATTTCAACAAACTCCGCATTCTCTCTATTTTGTTCTAGTTCGCTGTATTGGTTACACCGACGCTGACGCTACTCAACGCAGGATGGGACGCATAGGAGCTGCCGTCTATAAAAGTGTTGTATCCAGTGCACCAGATGGCTCACGCCCATAGTAGAGGAAGAAAGGCGAGAACTTTCTCATACTTTGCGCAGCAATCGTGCACGTGTAACGTCGTTATCCTCGCTCATTATCACCATACTTTTCCGCCACGGCGCCGCGCCGGTCTCGCAGGTCCTTCCGAAAGCTCCAGGCGCCAGCCACAGAACGAGATCAGGATCTCGGCTGGGCTGGACGCCCCACTCACCGCCGCTACGCTACGGTTTTTGCCTTTACAAATAATGTGGCGTGAACGGCGCGGCCACGTAGGCTGCCATGACATCTCGTTCGCGACAGTAAGCATATACCACGTGTGAAATGATGGTGTCCCAATGGGGGGAAATCTGATGGCGTTCTCAATGGGTCCCAAATATGCGGACCGAAGTTTTTAAGTGCGAATGCACTTCTTAAGCGACCCCGAAAACTCCGCCGGCATCCGCGCTCCTCCTCCTCTCCCCTAGCAACGGCGCGAGGAGCGGAGAGGAGCGTCTGCAGCAACGGCGCAGCGACGTCACGCCCCACGTGACTGCGCGCGCTCCGCCCTCCGCTCCGTGGCTATCTTACACCGTGCTCTCGACCGTTCGCTGGCTGGGCGCCTCTTGCTCTTCGCCGTGGTCAGACGCGGCGGTTGTGTTAGCGTCGCTTGCGTGGAGTGGCCCGCTCGTCAGTTGATTTTCGCTCTTCGCCGTGGTCGGACGCGGTGTTTGTGTTAGCGTCGCTTGCGTGGAGTGGCGCGAAATGCATTCGCATTTCCTCACGATTCCCTTCGGGGAGGTGGGGGCATTTTTTTCGCTAGCTTCCCGGACCTCACGCTAGCTTCCCGGACCCTACTTCTCTTTATTTTGTAAAATGGTATATCCATGAAATACACATGCATGACCCCCCTCTCAATAATTTTTTTCGCCGTGAAGCACTTCATTCGGGATTATGTGCTGAAACATAGTCATCGAACAAAAACTATAGAATTCAGAATAGACTTCGAGTTATTAGTCATTCTGAAGATCGGTATCGATGCGTTTTTCTATTCTCACGTAAAATCTTCTTTCGAAGTGACCCATATATAAGATAAGAGAAAGGCCTTCTTTCAAACGGCCACATCAGGGGTGCTATGCAGAATGGCCCGAGCTTCTCCGGCACACGAGTTTGCTCCGAGCTCGCACTGCGGCGGTCATGGCACAAAGACAGAGCGGAGCGCGTGATAGCAGCATTGACAAAAACGGCTACATGAACGAGCGTGGCGTCAAAAACGCATGTGGGGCATCTACGGCGGTAAACAAAGAAACACCGCGTGCGAACACGTCAGCGCCGGCACTCAGTTTACATTTCAACAGTGCAGCGACGTCAGCGTGATTGTCGCGCTATCTTTTTGGCAACTCAGCATTGCGCCTCCCACAGGCGTGTTCGTGGGCGTTCTTCCACTTTCGGGCATGTTCTTTCGTTCCACCCGCAGCATGGAAATTTCCACTCTCGAAGGCAACAAGGGTGCACACGCTACACTCTCGTGCAGCTCGTTTCGCTTCTATCAAATATTGCGGTTAAATATACGGACAGGTTGTCACCAGGGGCGCTCGCATCATTGCGGCAACGCGGCTGTGAGTGGTACGTCGTGAGCGCGGTGAAATTGAATACGAGACATCTCAGCCACGTGATGATATAACTTTTATTTCTTCGTGCGTGTGCGCATAGTCTGCGCGATAAAGCTGATAGATGAATCATGCCGCTCGCTGGCGTTGCGGCGTGAGCACTGCTCCTTGGAAAGCGCAAACGCGGTGGGTGGACCCGATCTTCGCCGCGGGCGTCTGTCAATCAAACTGATTGACGCGTGAACTCGGGTACAAACTCGTTGATTCTGAGAAGGCCCCAGTTTAACTCGTGACTGTCATGGTGCCGGTGTGACTCTCAAAGGTTTCATGCGGTGGACGCTAAGCAGCAGCTTCTTTGCATATAAAATAATTTGGTCAAGCTTTACTACTTGTGCAAGGCTGGAGCCATAAAGGAGCTTGTGATCACCCAGCTTCTTCCAGCGTTTTAAGTCGGTCGTCTACTCAGTCTGCTCGCTATACGCTTCGAAGTAAAGAATGCATCAGCTCCGTCTTAATTTTGATTATACTAATTAGGCAGGACTTAATTACCAAAATATTGAACAGTTTTTCTTGATTGGTAAGGTTTTAATTAAAACGACAATAATTACCTCGGGTGCAATTAGCATGATCTTGATTAGTATGCAGCTAATTAACATAAACCTAATTCGCATGATCTTGATTAGCATCATATTATTAAGGTCTAATTAGGATGACTTTGTTTAGCGTGCTTATAATTAACGTCGCGTTAATTAGCCTGGTATTAGTTAGCATGGTCATAGCTTTACATGGCTTCATTGGCATGGTCTTAGTAAGGTATGGCTTCATTAGCTCGATCTTAGCATGCCTTGGCTTATCCAGCCACTTAGCTAATCAGCCGGGCGCACGTCCTCGGGCAGCGAGCACACCATGAAGGGATGAAGAGGGCGCGCGCCAGTCGAGCAACGCGCAAGAATGTGCAGGCTGACCATGATGGTTGTACACGTGGCCTCGGGTTTAGCTAAGGTCGCGATATTGTAAGGTGCTCGGCCGGAACTAATCTCAGAGGCCACCGTGCTAATTATTCTAAAGGATACTTAGTACAGACATTAAAATCTTCAAAACGAATTTAAACAGCCCCTGCCTTTAAAAAATATCATCAGTAAACCTTTCTGGCACTTTTATTGCATGGGTGCACTTCTGCACCCAGTGGAACGACAAACAAATGAAAGACGATGCCTCTGGTTTGAAAACACCGCCCAATTTTGTCGACCGTCCTTGACGTGACGCCGCGTTCCATCGTAACCAATGGAACGCAGCGCGCGCTGAAGGGTGGATCTGACCTTTTCGTACTGTTGGCTCGTTCAAAAGGGGGTGTCGCCAGAGCTCGGAAAGATCCCGAGTTTCTCCAAGCTCGGGCCATCCTTTATAGCGCCCCAACTCACATCTTGTTCAAGCCCTTCCCCTTCACTTTTACCCTCTCTCACAGCTGACAACTGCCAGCTAGAGGGAAACAACAAGTCGTATTGAATCGTTCAATTTCGCCATTTGTCGGCAGATGATACTTGGTTGTCATGCGATCAGAGATGCTGCAAAGAAACATGGAGTATGCAATAGTATTATACAGGAAAACACGTCCTTTGTCGCTCAACATTCACAGTGAGCGCCCTGATGCAGGACAAATTTAATTGGATAATGAAAAATGCCACTTTCCTAGCTGTTGCTGTAGGGAAAGCGGCGGTCTCTCTGCAATGCATGAAGCCATCCACGTAAACAATGATCTAACCAGCCTCGCATCGGTGACACGCAGCTCAGGCGCGATTATACTTCCCCACAAATCTATAGAGTACGTACCAGCAGAAGTAGGGATGCAGACGGTAGTCGGTCTTGAAGACACCGACGTTAGTGCTTTGCAGGTTGATGTGGAAACCAGGGACACTTTCCAGATGCTCCAAGCAGGCTATCACTAGCAGCCACCTCCGACCGTGAAACGCTTAATTTGGGAAGATTGTCTAGAGTAATGAAATGAGTAGCGTGACGAGGAGTGTTCATAAGGCGGGATGAACTGTTGGATGCGTTACCATGTAAAAGTTGATACATCCATTAGCCGTTAACTTGCTTTGACAATATGTCTGCGCAGTCAATTGTTGACACAGAAGCTGATGAAGCTGATGCATAAGCCGTACCAGGCGATAGCGGCGAGTGGGGCAGCTCTTCAGCATATGAGTCCATGTGACCGCATTGGTACACATAACAAGTGATGTGTACTTCCGCTCGTAACTCCCAACGACCGAGGCTCCAGGCGGAACTCTCAGTGACGAGAGGCCGCGCACAGGACGATGGTGCGTGACATCGAAAATACGGCTGTGTAGTTACGGGCAAAACGTAGCAAAAACTTACGTTATCGAGACACTCTCCCTCAATAACAGAATACTTACACTGGGCTCTCTTGCAAGTGTGACCCCGTAAGCGGTAACACGTTCCTCATCAGCTCGTTTCCTTTCAGTGACTACTTCACCCAGGCCAATGCCGAATGACAGCATGGATTCCTGTAGGCACAATACGGCCATGGTTCCGAAGTAATGGAGGCTGTCTAGAAGGTAGGAGAGGCATTTGTATGAAGGGCCGGAAAAAAGATAGCTTGCAATTGTATTATAGACATGATACCGAGACGATAAGTATTTGGGATACAGATAAAGGTACTGACCGAATGCATATATCTGATAAATTACTTGTTTGCGATGAAAAAAATCCGTAAACAGAGGTTTTGTGCTCGAAGCGACGTTTCGACAAGTGGACTTCCCTGCCTCAAGGCTAAAACTGATTTCCCTAGTGCTAGAGTGTATATGCATCGTACCCTTTCCTAAAAGCGGGAATGCGGGTGGGCAAGAGGCCGCCGTCACGAGTTGTGGGAGTCATAGGGAATAGCGTTGAATTCTGTAATGTAGAATACGCTCTACCAACTTCCACTCCTATACTTACAATAATTCAGGGATATTGCGAGACAAAATCGTGATAATATTGCGGGACATCTGAATGTGAACTGTGGGCTTCGCTCACCGGTAGGCAAGGTATGAGCGATATTGCGTAGAGTGGAAGAGGTGAAGGATGATGAAAAGAGCGGGAAATGTCTGCATCTTCCGACACACAACAGCTTCCCCTCGTTTAAGCGATTTGCGTGGAGGTGGGAGGCTCATCCACAATTCTCTGTAATGTAGCATTTCAGTGTACTTATTGGTTTTGCTGGTGCGTCCTCTGGTCGGACACCTATTCCAATGGCGCCCAGTTTGTGGACGTGCTGGACACTGTGTAACAATGTGGCTCTAATGATGTCGGGATACGGCGTGTGTAGAGTGTCACTATCCCTTTCACTTTGTTCGTGCAGGCGGTGGCGAATTAGTGACCATTGTGATTGTTCCATCTCGAGCCCAAATTCTTGAAGCGTGTATGATGGCCAGGGCAATAACAGCCTCTTGCGCCCTGCCGCTGTCTACAGCGTTACCCATAACTCAAAACATTCGAGAGAAGGTACTGTCAATTATTACCATATACACGGCCCATTTCTGTTGATACCAGGTCACGTCAGTGTATATGAACGCTTTGTTAGATGTACTCTTGCACATCTAACACAAATCGTTAAGCTTGTATTATTGCACGTCTCCTGCCTTTATTAGGGTCGCGGTGCACATTTCGGAGAATCGGGTCCACTTCAACTTTTTTCGAATGTAAGGTGTCCCATACGTCATTTTATGTCCTTGCTGAAACTGAGATTGAATAAGACAACAATGTCTTCACCACTGGAGGCCTTTTATTTGGCTTTTAAGATAACTTTACACCAGTGCTCGAGTGGTGCCATGGACCCCAAATTGTAGAATCTGCGTTGATGCATGATGTGGTCGTACCAAAGCCACCCTAGTTCCACGCGAAGGAGGGTGTCCATCCGCTTCGTCTCTGTTTGAGTAAGGTCGTGGTAGAGTAGGTGGTACGTATGTCTGCTTATTGCCAGAGCTTGCCAAATTCCATGTCTATATTTTGCTAGAAGACCTTATAGGTGGTGTCTTATGCGTTTAATCATGTGTCCTAGAGTTTATAAGTACCACATCTTGCCTGTCAGGCTACAAACGCGGCTTCCTGGTATTTGAATCAGACGTTGACGTCTATTTTAATCTTTCCCAAGCGTACTTAGTATGGCTGTTATCAAGACAAGCCGTTTGTTTGGAAAACTCTGCAGTAGTTAAAATGCATTCGTAGTTAAACATACCAGTGATGCTTCGGCAGCGCTTACCGGCAGCTGGTTTTGTATACACACATGCGCGTAGCTCTGTAATCACCTTGTCATTTCCACTTCGTTACCGAAGCAACTTACCTAATAGATAGGCTCCCATCTGCCTTGCTCTTCATTTTCTGTTGGAGTAAGCGGAAAGATATACTTCAATGTTAGCATATTACTTAAATACACTTGCGTAGCACCATTGAGTCTGATCCTAGCCGGTGCCACCTGGCTCGTCAATGCTTGCTTTGTGTTGCCACACTGTCATGTGTCTGTCTTCCTAGAAACCATGCAAAGCTAACATCAACATATCCAGCTGTAGATACTTGGCTGTCAGATGATAGAAAATGAATAGTGTTTCCCGAGAAAGAAGACAAGCGCTGAATATCGTTAAGAGCGACAGGTTCTTTTTCAACAAAGTGTAGCGATTCAATTGGATTTATTATAATTGACTGATATTCTATAAAGGCATGGTAACTTCTGCGTTGTTTAAGATTTTATAAGAACGACATTGGAAAATTCATGATTGCATCCCATCATAAAAGAAACGCAAAATTCGACTGGTTGTTGAACTCCCACTTTCGTCGAGGCGCTGAGGTAGAAGCAACTATTCAAGTTTCCGGTTGTAAATTTACTCAGCCCGCAAACTGAAACCAATATTCACCAGGACGGACCCTGCACAGCGAATAAGTACAGCAAAAGTGCCGGCATGCCCATCAACGAAAGTGCTTATAAGGAATTTGTTAAGCGACTAACCACTATGCATAACCAGAGATGGCTCGTTAGCAATGGTATCGGTTTTAATGGCAGCGGAGTTACTCCGCACAGTAGAAAATGAAGGAGTCTTAGTACAGGAAACTGCAGTGCCTGCTGCGCACAATATATGTTTTAATTTTTTGTGATATTTTGCCGTGGGTGCGTATAGCATCGCCCACGCGGTACATACTCTATGTACGAGCAAGTACACCCGCTCCTCATTTTCGCAATCCACTATTGTCAGGAAAAGGAAACTTGCTCTGCGGTGGAACCATGGCCAAGGTATCTTGTACAATAACTGCTCCGAAGAAAACAAGACGCTCTTTTATTTCGGGTGCTGAGGAAAGAGAAATATGCCGAGTAGAAAAATAACCATCGTCCCAAACTTCTCCGTGTGCGACGACAAATAAAACAACGTCATCGACCAGATGCCCCATTGTTTCTCAAGACACGCACTACTTAAATACCACTACTTGAGTGCCGTTTCGGTTTCTGCAGTTAATCAAATGTTTGCTCACCATTGAAAAATGGTCTTGCACGCGTACACCACAAAAAAAAAATCGGGCTACCAGATAAGCGAGACATACCTCGAGCAACTTACAACCCATAACTCCGATAACTTAAATGTCTGGACAGCAAAAGTAAAGGACAAAATGTGCCTAGTAATGGACCAAGTAAAGTGATTTGCATGCGCGAAAGTCAGGCAACATTGAATAATTCATAGGCAGTCCAAAATGCTCAAAACGCAAAGATTTTTGGTAAGGTCCAAGTATTTGCCGGGGCTTGTTGCAATGATCGTTCGAATCGCCTCATCGTCGCATCGTTGAAATGATGGGTGCGCTGCCCTAATACCTTGCGAGAGTTCTATTACGTGTGGTGCAATGAAGTGTTCTTGTAATAAGGTCTTTAAAAAAAACATTAAGTATGGAGCTGACACGACTGTTCTTCAAGTAAAATATGACGCCAATCTCAGCGATAATTTACGCTCGTGCCTCAATGGTAGTCGAGTGGTTAGAGCGTCCGCGTCAAATGCGGAAGGTGCTGGGCTGAATTGTCAGTACCAGCGGGCAACCACCGAGTTCTCTAAGCGGGATAAAATACAGGGTGTTTCAAGAAATGTGTCCAATATCATCTAAAAATTAGGAAAATGCGATGTTTGCGCGCTGTTTTCACAATTGCACTTTTTGTAGCGGCTTGCATCTCAAGATGGTTGAAGACATCGTTTAGGACAGTAATTAAGAAATTTAAATTAATTAGCTTTTTAATTAGCGGAGTTTGGCGCTTATGTCAATTGGGAGAATTGAAGTTCTTCATGCGAAAAACCCATTGCTGCTTGGAGATATAGAAAAGGCGGCCTTCATTAATTATTGTGGCGCAATGAAATTCAAGCAAATTCAACGGCGAAACCGAAACCCAAGCACCGATGAGCGCAGCGAGCAGACGACTACAATGACGTCAGTGTTCAAGACAACGATTACAGAGGTGCAGTTCTTGCCCCGTTCGTTGACGTATGTGCGTCATGCATGCTATTATTGCAAGCGCAGCCCACACACCACACAACGAAGTCGTTGATGGTAGATATAACGACGCTCACTCGTTCTGGACGATTCAGACGAATATGGCAGTTGCGCTTTTCCACGTTTCGGTTTCGGTTTCGCCGCTGAATTTGGGAGAATTTCATTAATTCGCAATTATTACTAGAGGCCGGTTTTTCAAAATCTCAAAGCTGCAACGCATTCTTCGCAGGAAGGACTTCAATTCTCCCATATGTCCTAAGCACCTAACTCCCCGAATGAAAGAGTTAATTAATTTAACTTTCTTCATTACTGTCCCAAATTATGTCCTGAACTATGTTAAAGTACCTGTCGCTACAGAAAAAGCGATTGTGAAGACAGCGAGAAAATACCGTATTTTCATGATTTTTTACGCACATTGGACGCATCTCTTGAAACACCCTGTATATCGCGGTCTGATGCTCGATGTAGTGGCTGGTCGTCTGTCGAGAAGGTGGCCTCTGGTCACCTCTACAGCCTTTCAATCCCCCCGCTGCCAACAGCGCTGAGCCGTGCTAGTTTATGGACTGCAGAAATGTGCGCATTTCTTGTCCTCAGAACAACTACTATTACTTTTTATTGGTGACATGAAGGTCGGCGTGAAAAAAACGGGCATGTGTACACCTGGTACAAAATTGTCGACTTCATTTTTCGCAAGACAACTGGCTGTATAAGCGCTAGAACCCATAAGGAACTTGACGAACCTCACAACGTTTGTATATGGTTCTGAAATGGTACTGTTGTTTATTTTTTCAGGATGACTTCTCACACGGCAGAAACTGAGTCTGTAGACTCATTGATACCGGTATGTTCGAAGTTGAGCCAGTGCAGCAACAAAGAAAGAACAAGGAAGAAGATCTAAAGAAGGCGACAACATTAGTTGGGCTAACGTTAATTGTGAAGTAAAGTTCGAAGCCAAAGGTGGTATCTATGTGTCTCCATTGTCTCGTTGTACCATGTTTAGCAAGAGTCAGTTAAGTTTAGATTCGTTGTAATTTAGCCCGTTTGCTTCAGCAATATTAGATTTGCCTATTACTATTAAACGTCTCAACATGCAGTTGGCCGTGCAACAAAGAGTGCTTATCAGTTGCTTTATTTGCAACTTCCTTTTTATAATGAAAATGTTAACACAAAATTGTGTTACTGGCATTGAGGTATTACAATAAGACCGCTTTGTTGTATACTGGTAGGATGAACGAGGGCAGGCTTCTGCATGTATATGAAAGTAACTATATTGAACGACATATTATGAATACAATAAGCGATGCCTTTAGTATGTAAATACTTGAGCTTCATGTATGTGTTACCACATGTAAATATATGGGACTTTAATACTACTAATGTGAAACTAAAAGCGAAACCCCGACTAGCGTCTTCTGTGACTTGTCGCATGCTCTTGGAGCTTTGTGAACACTCTTTAGGAGAACTTTCCAGCAGCACGTGTCTTTATGCCACATTTTCCTTATCGTGGTACGTGTAGTGTTCTCGGGTTTACCGCGTGCTCTTGGCTTTTCGTGCAGAATCTTAACTCTTTCGCAACCGAAAGGACACAAGAAAAACGCGCCACGATTGGCGGAAAAAAAATTCACGCTCAATTTGTAGAGCTTTTAAAGACGATAGTCTTTCTTGGGATACTTAAACGGAGAAATTTTGGTCTGTCTGTCTGTCTGTCTGTCTGTCTGTTGCTCTGTTTGTCGGCACGTCGCACGATTCAGGTAGGTGGCCAAAGTTTAACCCCCCTGCCTTACGACCTCCAATCTTGACCGAAAGGCGTGTGTTCATACGGGTGAGCGTGGGCAATTAAAAATCAAATATTACGCATACCTGAGGCACAACATCAATACCTTAGTACTATTCACAGTGTTCCTTTAAAACAAAATCTATAGATACGTAATTATAAAGATCCTAGTGTTTATTACGCGGCGCTGAAAATGCGCCGCTGTGTACAAAACAAGTCTCCGCCCAGTGATTTAACTTCGACGCTGTGGTGCTGCCACCTGGCAGCAGCATAGTTCAACACAAGCCGATGTTCCCCGGTAGCGCTGTAGATGGCGTCCTCGTCTGTTTCATCAATGCCAGCCAGATGCGGCTGATTCATCGTAGAAGAGCGCTGTCTCAGGCAAGGCAAGACATATATGGCCGCTTGATGAAATACGACCCACTCTACAAGACATGATCAGATAACGCAGAGAAAAGACCGACGACCAAATTTCAGCGAAGAAACGCCGGCGTCCGTCTAAGCGTGCCCGGAAAACGTCCGAAAAACGAGCCCAGCGGCTAGCCCAGCTATTAAATTTTGGTACTCATGCCGCTCATGCAGTGCAGTCGGCACAAGACTATCGTCTTTCGACGACATTTGCAGCGAAGCACGCAGATACGCGGCCATTTTTTTTCTGAATGAAACGGTGCCATTTTGAAGTTCAATGGGGTTCTTTTTGTTTCGCTAATCGCGTAGAAAAAGATTACTCGAAGGTGCCTTCATCGCATGGCAATAATATGAAAAAGTGCATTGATATTAAAGCCGAGACCCAAGTGTCCTAACATGGACAAGTGTAGCCATCTAGCATCGAGAAGAAACACAAGCCTGCCGAGTATATTGTTCATTGATTCCGTGTGGGACCAGGTTTAGTTGATGACACGTA
This sequence comes from Rhipicephalus appendiculatus, assembly GCA_030522465.1. Classification (NCBI taxonomy): domain Eukaryota; kingdom Metazoa; phylum Arthropoda; class Arachnida; order Ixodida; family Ixodidae; genus Rhipicephalus; species Rhipicephalus appendiculatus. Next base: position 15,657 of record JALIZH010011506.1, read on the forward strand.
TACTAGTCAACGGTCGCGAAAGAGTAAATTGGTGTTTGCCGCCCATATGTTGCCTTCATATTTCGTGGACCTGTGGTGTCTTGTAGGGTTTGGCTACTTTCTGCGGCACATACCTGCACTAGGAATCTTCTACACGCACAGACACAGCCTACCATTATAGAGCTTCGCTATAGATACTTTGGTAGCATGATTCACGGTCTGCAACACTTGAAAGCGAAAGCATGTTGCACACTTGATAATACACGAAGTCATGAAATTGGTAACCAGATTTCCGGCATGACATAACGAGTCATAGTGCGACAGACACGCGCTGATTTATCTTTACGCCCTGCAGTGTGCCATTCCACAACGTGCTCACAGGACGTTTTCAAAGTCTTGATTTCGGAAGAGTTTGGGACAGGAGTTAATGGAGACTACCTTAGTGCCTTGCGATTGGCTGATATCATTGCTTTTATGAGTAACTTAGAGGATGAATTGAATGATTACTGATATGAACAATGAAAGCAGAACGGTCGCTCTCAGAATCGATACGCAGAAAACTAATGTCCAACAGCCTCGGAAGGGAACAGCGCTTTGCTATATGTAGCGAGGCACTGGAAGTGGTAAACAATTAGGTCTACTTAAGACAGGTTGTGACCGCGGAGCCGAACGATGAGACTAAGGTAACTAGAACAATAAGAATTGGGTGGAGCGAATTCGGCAAGCGTTCTCAAATCACGAATGGTAGTTTACCACTTTCCGCCGTGAGTAAGGTATATAGCAGCTGCATCTTACCGGTACTTACCCACGGACTAGAAATGAGGTATGCTTACAGAGAGTTTCCAAATTAAATTGAGCTCGAAGCTGCGGGCAATGGAAAGAAAAGTGATGGGTGTAATATTAAGGTATAAGCAGAGAGCACGGTGGATCAGGCAGAAACGAGTGTTAACGACGTCATAGCCGAAGTCAAGAAGAAGTGGGCATGGGAAGAGTAAGAGGCTGGATTCCAAGAGAAGGCAAACTGGCGTGGGCGAGACGGAAAGTTAAGTAGGCAGATGAGATCAAGTTTGCGGGTATAACGTGTCCGCAGCAAGCGCAGGACCAGGTTGATTCACGGAACATCACAGAGCCCTTTGCCCTACAGCCAGGCTGATCATGACAATTATGATATAACACTCTCAGTCGGTTGCGTTGCCCCCCTTTTCCCCTGAAGCCTTCTGTAGCTGACATGGTGTAGCACTAGAAGCGGAGTCGGCCCACCTCTTACCCGGCGACATCTGGTTTCGTCATCATGTATCGTCATGTGATGAAGTTATATGATGGGATCAGGACGATACGTCATACGACATAGGTCGCATGCATTTTGTAGCGCTCAATTCGCCTGCCGTGTTTCGCTCAAGGTCACGGCGCAACAACATACCTAAGGCCTTAATAGATAAAGTACATTTTGTTTTTAACAAATAATCTAGGCGGCTACTTGCAGACTGATAGTTTGATAAGGGCGCCAATAAATGTGGTCCTGGCGTTAATATTTTTTCCCTAAATCACAGAGCTACGCTCATGAGTACTTGACGCTGTTTTGGCAAAACGTTCTTCAGCAACACAAAGTTTCGCAAAATCAAATGCCTAGCTTTTACAAAACTGTGCGCTCCTGAATTTTCTTGGCCACAATATTCTATATGTGTTGTGGTTGGGAAGTATAAAGGTGTGTCGCCACAGTTTACTTCAGTAATAATCATATTCGCTAGCATTCATTGACCCACTCTTTCCAGAATGTGCAGGTACACATGAACGAAAAAAGGGGAACTTGATGGGCTCGTTTTTTTTCAAAGTGCAACAATAATTAGAACTAATTATAGACAAGAAAGCCCAAGAAATACCTTTTTGGCTTTCTTTTCTGCCTGTCCTAATTATGGTTAGGCACACCTGGACCCATATAACAAAAACGTGTACCGTGCCCACAGTTCACGGTAGTTCCACTAAATCGCAGAACGTGTATGTGGTGCCTAAGGAGGTATTCGTGAGAGAGCAGTGCAGATGCAGTAAAGGCCTTCATACACGGTACATTCAACGAACGCAAAAAGACCTAGAGTGCTTAGCGAATTCCACTAGGTGAGGGTGAGTTACCAGTGCAACTGGCGGACGCAAAATCTCTTATGGAAGTCTTATTATGGCGCTAGCACCTAGCGACCTTATGCTGCTTGTAGATCAACCATGCGACCGGAACAAGCACCTGCGATAAGCAAACCGTGATATCACATTTCGCTTCCAGCATAAATTAAACCGAAGACATGCCATTGTGCTCAACAGGATTCACCTGGGCGCTGCCTTCCCTTGATGCTATGCGCACTCTATCGACCGTGCGGACAGCCCAAACTGTGAATGCTGCCGACTGTGAAAATGCAGCGCATCTATTCTTTGACGGACAACTTTATGTGCCACACAGCTGAAGACGCTAGATTTAACTCCGTTGGGCATCGGAGTAGAAAGTGATAGTGAAAGTTGCATTTTGTCAACAATGTACGATCAGACAGTCAAAACTACTACAAGGCAATGCTGGGCAATATCGAAGATACATGTATCTTAGTAAATATCATGGATACCCTTTGGGTATCTTACATCTGTATCGTGATACATCTCGCAAGATCAGTATCTGTATCTGAATTTCCAATACATGAAGTAATGTATCATGTATCTTAATATACAGTATACAGTTATCGCAGTACCACCGTGCCAAATAATAAACGTTGGCCGAACTTCGCTTCTCAATCTGATGCTGCTGCCAATAATTCACCTGAATAAAACTAAAAGCAGTGACATTCTTTTCTCTTTCCGCCACAGTCCCAGTCCTTCAGCGTGGGGCCCTATTGGTGGAGCGAGGTCACGTTTTGGCACTTACGCCATCTCGACAGAAACAAGCGCGCGAACGCCTACGCGCTGATGACATTTTGTTTACACAATCTTTTTTTCATTATATTTGTTTTGGTGCAAAGACACTTTCTGATGCCCACTGTACACTTCTTTAATGCCTGCGGATGCCGCTATAGGCTCCATGCAGGCGTAACTCCGCCGTGGATTAAGGTGCCTCTAGCGACAACAAGTGCAGATTTGAGGCGATGATCTTCCCGCTATCACTGGGGTGCAATAGCGGAACGATGCCTGTTTCGATGCCAGTGCTTTTTCGTGCTTTTTCGCGCTTGGCCAGTACTCAGAGTGACAGTCCGTCCGCGTTATCAACGCGATCAGCCAGCCCCTAGTGGTGGACGATAAGAATAGCATAGAACAAAGAATTAGGCCTTCGCTCCGCGATAGCACCCCTACTTGCTCCAAGGCTCCTGCTGTGACGGCGCAAGCTATTCTCACGGGCAATTCGTTTTGCGTCAGTTGCTCTGTTCGTAGGAATGCCGAAATCCCGGAATGATTGCTGCGTTGTTGGGTGTAGTAAAACCCTACAGCAAGTGAACAGGTACGCGGCTTTGATAAGCTCTGATCGTTTAGTGAGGGTGATAAGCTGTAATCGTTTGTGAGCGAAGTGGCCCGTGCTGCACGCGCGCAGTTTCGCTCAACGGGCTCATCACCTTCTTTTTCGTCTTTCCCCGACTCATGCATTTTACGTAGTCGCGTTTGCCTGAGGGTGCACGAAGCCTGGCGAAAACAAGCACACGCGCTAACACTACAGTTCTCTGATGGCTGCTAACAATTTAATGTCTTTTGAAGGCAAAGAGAAACGAAAACACCAAGAGCGAAGCACCAAAGCACGGCGCAGTGGCTTGCGGCTGCTTGCGCCGTCTGCTCCCATATCCCGTCAAATTTGCTGCCGTGGCCACTTTGGCGCTGGAGGGAGCACACGACTATGGAGATCCTGATGTATGCATGGTGACTATAAGGTCGTTATCGAAGTTCTCATGATTGGACCTTCGTTACGAAGTTGGAAGAATGCAAGAATGGGGCGGCTTTCCGTCTCGTGCCTTTTAGACAGCAACGATTACAAATGTACGTGAATGTAAGTGTTACTTACACGCGATGAACTTGAGTAATTTTCAAATGAGATTCCAACAGCTTTCACACCACCACTACCAACGCTAGACGAAATAAAACAAGTATTTAAGTAACTAAATATATCTAGGCGGGCTGAATATTTGTCTTTTCTGCTAAATTAGTCAGCATTCTCTTGATCATAAAAAATTTATTGTTATCACAAGCATTTTCTGAGGGGTATGCGCTTTGCATAGAATACATTGCATAAGCATCTGTGCAGTCTTTGCCCGTCTATTTACCGCACCATCTTTTTCAATGCGAAGCATTTCTTTGCGTAATGTAAGCACTTTTGCGTTTCTATCTACGTATCTATCTATCTATCTATCTAGCCGCCTACGTCTGGGTGCTCTCGTGATTGCCTCCTTAACTTGGGGTCGACCAAAATTTGTATGAGAGGGTAAGAGGTATTGACGAATATGTCTGGCTGGTCATGACATGAATAACGTGAAAATCCCGTCGCATACGTCGTCAAATTCATTTCTGCAGACACGTGTGGCTCATACCCGTATACCACGGGCAGCGGAATCCTGGTATGCGCCACAGGACTTTGACAATTTATATCTGCTGAGGAACGGCGAGAACAGGAATTGCTAATTTAAATGCGAGAGCGTTAAGAAAAACTGACATCGGTGCCGTTGACAGTGGTAATTTAAAGGCGACAGCGTTAAGAAAAGCCGGCAGATCCCACGTACTGTGGGAATCGATGTAATGCGAAGCAGCCAGGAAGGAGCAAATCATGCTTTACATAATTTGCATGTCATGTTTTACATGTTACGACCTGTCATTTGGGTTCGTCATACAGTCACGTCGCGATATGCCAATTTTGGTGTATGTCAAGCTAGCGAACTGGACTAAAGCGCACCATGAGCGTGGCATGTAAATGGCATTGTAGATGACATGCATGCCAAGATTTTCATGTTACCACCTGCCACTTATGTTCGTTATACAGTAATGTCACTCAATACCAAATTTGCTGTATATCAAGCTAAAGAAACGGCCGCGAGCACGCCATGAGCGTGGCATGCAAGTCATGTCGCACATGGCAAGTCATGATTTCCATATTACCACTCGTCATTTATGTCCGTCATACAGTCATGTCACTCAATACTAAAATTTGGTGTATATCAAGCTAACGAAACGGCCGCGAGCGCGCCATGAGCGTGGAATGCAAGTCATGTCGCTCATGAAGTCATGATTTCCTATATTACCACTTCTCATTTATGTTCACCAGACAGTCATGTCACTCAATACCAAATTTGGTGTATCTCAAGCTAACGAAACGGCCGCGAGCGCGCCATGAGCGTGGCATGCAAGTCATGTCGCACATGACAAGTCATGATTCACATATTCCATTTGTCATTTATGTTCGTCATACAGTCATGTCACTCAATACCAAATTTGGTGTATATCAAGCTAACGAAACGGCCGCGAGCGTGCCATGAGTGTGGAATGCAAGTCATGTCGCACATGACAAGTCATGATTTCCATATTACGACTTGTCATTTATGTTCGTCATAGAGTCATGTCACTCAATGCCAAATTTGGTGTATATGAAGCTAACGAAACGACAGCGAGCGCGCCATGAGCGTGGAATGCAAGTCATGTCGCTCATGACATGTCATGATTTCCATATTACGGCTTGTCATTTATGTTCGTCATACAGTCACGTCGCGATGTACCAAATTCGGTGTATATCAAGCTAAGGAAACGGCCGCGAGCGCGGCATGAGCGTGGCCATGCAAGCTATGTCGCACATGACAAGCCGCGATTCACATATTCCATTGTCATTTATGTTCGTCATACAGTCATGTCACTCAATACCAAATTTGGTGTATATCCCTTTCAGGCGCAGCGTCCATGTGGACGCCACTTTCTTTTTCCCTGTTTCTCGAAGTAGTGGGAAAGATAGGGACAATATACATTGTGCATAAGAATAATTGAACCTTCTGCATAGTGAACACGTCTTGATTCTTGACCTGAATGTACTGCATACGACTGCAGCCGATCAGTTTGATGAAGGCACTGCGACGTATGACGGGTCACTGCATGTGCCGCGTTGAGGGCCAACTTCATAAGTATAATTTTTCTTTGCTCAAAATGAACATAGCTAAAAACGAACTGCGTGTGCATTTTGAGCCTAAAATTATCTTCTTTTTTGCGTGAAACATCGGACATGACTGGCTGCAGAATAATTAAATATTTAATTATACGCTAATTAGGATTAATTAGCAAAAACTCGCAGTAAACAACGTTTTTTCTGAAATTTATTTCCTGGAATGTAATCAACCAGTGCCTTAGAATTATGTTGTGCAGAATTCAGGCATTTCCGGACAGTGCATCATAATGTGCGCCTGAAGGGGATATCAAGCTAACGAAACGGCCGCGAGCGTGCCATGAGTGTGGAATGCAAGTCATGTCGCACATGACAAGTCATGATTTCCATATTACGACTTGTCATTTATGTTCGTCATAGAGTCATGTCACTCAATGCCAAATTTGGTGTATATGAAGCCTAACGAAACGACAGCGAGCGCGCCATGAGCGTGGAATGCAAGTCATGTCGCTCATGACATGTCATGATTTCCATATTACGGCTTGTCATTTATGTTCGTCATACAGTCACGTCGCGATGTACCAAATTCGGTGTATATCAAGCTAAGGAAACGGCCGCGAGCACGGCATGAGCGTGGCCTGCAAGTCATGTCGCACATGACAAGTCATGATTTCGATATTACCACTTGTCATTTACGTTCGTCATACAGTCATGTCACTCAACACCAAATTCGGTGTATATCAAGCTAACGAAACGGCCGCGAGCGCGCTATGAACGTGGCATGTAAATCATACTTTTCATGACAAGTTAGTCATGATTTTCATGATATGACCAGCCATTTATGTTCTTCATACAGTCATGTTATGCCATACCAAATTTGGTATAAATCCCATTAACGATACGGCCAGGAGAGCACAAAGTCGTAGGCGGCTAGATAGATAGATAGATAGATAGATAGATAGATAGATAGATAGATAGATAGATAGATAGATAGATAGATAGATAGATAGATAGATAGATATGCTCGAAGTCGCCGAAGTTCGCTAAGAAATGCTTCGCATTTAAAAACGGACATTGGCGGCGTTGACGCGAGGAATACAAAGAATAGAAATCAGAGTGCCATCAGGAATCGAACCCAAGCATTCTGCATGGCAATCAAGCATTCTACCACAGAGCCACATCAGGTCTCGAAACTGCTTTGTAAGAACACCCTATGCAGACGTAATGTTAGTGAAACGTATATTGTGGTTGCAGTGCTGGCTATCTAATTTTATAAACATTACATACGTACTCCTATGACGAGGAAGTCATGTCGGGTTAACGTCAGTTGTATACTTACGCGCCATCCACTGTAGTTGGTTTCCGCAGCACTAGCCAGGGCTACCACCCTTGCAAGCACAAGCTCTACATATCAGCTTACGGCATCTGGTGTTGGAAATACCCATGTTTCTGTCGGACATCGTTGCCGAACTGTAAAACCGGGTTATATGAAACATATGTGACTGTTCAACATGTCTGTGCGTGCAACATTTGTAAATATCTTTAGCGTGATTTCATGACGTTTCGCTGAATAAAACAATTAAAACCTAAGTCACCTTACCTCCGGATGCTTCGCATAACGTCGATTCCCATGGTACTTGGGATCTGCCTAAGTTTTTTTTCTAATGTGCTGCCGAAAAATGAGTTGTCGAGCTCTCTCTTAGTTTTTGTAGCTGCATTCGTGAATCCGACTTGGATACATTTTGATTGCACTTGTTTTCGACAGTGATTTCAAGGTGGTGTTGGAAGAAATATAAAATTATGTGGTCATTCCTACTTACACAGTAAGGAAACTGCGGCGTACGACCTAGTAAAATAGTGAAATCGAGCATGCATTATATTAATGCCAATTATAAAGAAAACATCTTAAATGTGCTAGGAAAAGATTCGAGAGGCATTATAGTACCAAAAACTCAGTTTTTTTATTAGCGTCTCTACGAGACCTTTATGTTATTTTCCACGAGCACCGAATTTTCTATTGTCTGTCATTAACATCTAAGTTGACAATACGTCATGCTTAATTGTCATAGCATGACAATACGTGACAGTACATCATACTTAATTGTCTGCGTCACGTTTAATGTGTTTCTTCACTGCGATTGTTTGATACGGAACAACCTCCATAGTTTAGCTACATGTATTTTTTCTAGGTCACCCGAAAGTTTTTTGTCCGTTACAACTCACCAGCTGATTAAATCTAAAAGTGGCAATAAAGTCCATAGAGGCGATGTCCTGGGACGCTTTAGACAACTGTACAATTCGTCTGAGACTTCTATGGGCTGCACTAGCTCTCTAGGAGAAGAAATGTTCAGATATTTTACATTAGTGAATATGTCGCTAACTGACGCTTTGCGATAGAAGACAAGCAGAGTACCAAAATTTTTTTTCAGGGCAAGTTTATGTTCTCTATGCGTATAGGATGCGTCAGAAAAAATATCCAGGGCTATCACTTTTGCTGCTGTACATCTTTCCGCCGATGCGGTAGTGCGAAAACGGTAATACGTTTACCAATAGGTTGAAACTGCAGTCGTATTCGAGGAATCATGCCAAGCTTTTCACCATTTTGTGACACGCATTGTGATGGACTCTCTGTATATTCCTGAAATTTACATAATTTGATGCCATGGTAGTGAAGAGCAAGCTTAAAGTGGAAGTGTTACAATAAATAATAGTATTAATGAGAACTAACAGACAAAGATGTCAAGGAAAGTATAGGGGATGCTTTAGAAGTAATTGTAATGTAAATCTGAAGAAAGAAAAGTGGACGAAAAGATAACTTGCCAACAATTATCTTTTCGTCGATTTTCTTTTTTCACATTTACAATGCAATTACTTCTAATAGCATCCCCTATACTTTCCTTGGCATCTTTGTCTGTTAGTTCTGATTAACACTGTGTTTAACAAACCAAACGAGCCCTTAAATCTACACTTCTTTCCTTTAATAAATAATAGTGTATTTTACATCAATGAATTGTGATTACAACGTAAACGATTATCTAAATATTGCCCTGCCAGTCATACTACAAATTTTCATGAACCAAATTCGACCATCCACTGAAATTATTTGCAATAGTAATCTGCTGGCAGCTAGCATTTCTCAAAAGGTGAAAAAATATTTGGTATTCAAAACTCCCCAGCGTCGAGCATCTCGTTAAAAATTGTACTGCTTTCACGAAAGCGAGCTTTTGTAGCAAAATATTTCAACCAGAAGTGAGATGAAGAAACCTTAGGTAACGAAAATGTCTAATTTACCGTTTGCTCAGGCTTTGTCGTCTTTTCTTTGCCAATAGTGCACAGGAATGGCAAAAGTAAGTCACCTCTCCAAATGAACACACCGTTTTGCAAAGGGCTATTGACTTTCTTGTATTTAGATGGCAACCCGCTAGCTGGTCGGCAAGTAGAGCAGCCACACTTATCAATTATGAAAGTGGCACGAGAAAACAACTGACAGCGCAGCTTATATGGAAAACTCACATGTCAAGCAGCCACAAAAACCCAGTAAGTTCTTTCGAGACGAAACTATTGTGTTTTCAGCAAGAAACACAAAACTGTTTGAACAATAACAGATATTTCACTCAAATGAAGCAAGGTTGGCGGCAGTTGGCAAATTATCAAGCAAACATTTTTGACCAAAGGCGTTTACTGCTACTTTAATACACTTATAACAAAAAATCGCAAATGTATCGAAGTATCTTAAGTTACAATTGCGAAGTGTCGCATCGGATACAGTGCTTCCGCGAGTATGTTGTATCTGAATCTTGAGTACTTCTTGCCTGAGTATCTTGCATCGTATCGCGATAAAATATCGAAGTATCTATGTTTGCCCAGACCTGCTAAAAGGACTGTTCTAAATTTTCTGAAGAGCTCCGGACTGGACACTAACCTGTAGAGAAGTCGTTTTTTCTTAGTGACTACTGTATATACGCGTCACCTCTTCCTATGATCACCTTTCATGACTCTTTTTCCCCTTTTCCTTCTCCCCTATGTGGAAGCAGGCTACAGTGCATTAGCTCAGGCCGACCTCTCTGCCTTCCAATGAATTCAGACTATCTCTCTCACCCCATGATCATCAGCGAGTCCACAAGTTATAATAAAACTGCGATGACAAAACCACATAGCAGAGGAGATGTGAACGGTTATATATGAAAGCTATCACATAGGAGCATGAGTTTACTAGAGAAAGTGCCCAATGAACTCAAAGGATAATTCATTAAAATTAATTTAACGGTGATCGGTTCGATGCAAAAAGCCGTTGGCTGCGAACGCGCGAAAACGCTACAAGCGTCGAGATGCTTTTTGCTCCATTAGCGCGTTTTTCGCGCCGCCTAAGCCATTCCAGAATGCATTGCACTGGAAGACGCGCCGGCGGCGTTTCGTTGTCGAAAGTGACGCGTGGTCGGGAGTCGCTCCGCGCATGCTCCGAAGAGAGGGCAGTAGTCAGCACACCCGTAAGACAAGGCTTCGAACTATAGGCGCCGTACAGTCGAGTTTTCGAGTACGACAGCAGCGCCAGAACGCAAAGCCTAGAGGATAAGAACTAGCAGTTCCATGTACGAATACAACCGATGAGCGAAGCTCCTTAGAAATGGGACGCACGCGGCGTTCGGCGCGCGCGGCGTTTCACTGTCCAGGCAACGGACCAACCACTGGGCGGACGACAGGGTGAAGCGATGGTTTCGCGCGTTCGCCGGTTTGAGGGGAGAAGGCAGAGTCGACGAAAGAGCGAGAGGGAGACTAATCTGCCTCCGTTTCGCATGCGTTCCTATTCTCGCGCTTTGAGCATTGTGCAGACGCCATCGGCGTTCCAGCGCTCCAAAGCTCATTTATCCTCCCGCGTGAGGGGGAGACGCCACAGCTGGCACCGTGCCAGGGAGCTTCAACGGCGACGGCGACGGCGGGGTGCCGGCCTAAGGAGCTTCGCTCCTAAAAAAAGCAGTTATGAGACGGGGTTGGTCAAAATGGAACGCGATGCGCGCGTCTCCCTCCCTGCTTGAGTGGGCGGATTGCGGCCGTGCTACACGGGGGACGCGTAGGCGCGTATGTTTTCTGCGTGCTCCTAACGGCCAATGTCAGGGAACTTGGGACGGGCCAGTGCGAGCGACGCAGCTCCCTCTGGTCAGTGAAGACGGGACGGAATTTCGGTGGGTGCTGCGTACCGTGATACCCGCTCCACGCACTTGCTCGCTCGGTTCGCCCACAGTGCAGGTGGACGCGAACAACCAGGTCCTAGCGGAATGTGTGCTTTCACAGGGACCATAAAGGGTCCACAAAGTTTACTGAATCTGTGCATTCCAAACAGAGTTTCCTTCATTCTAATTGACGAGATTACGTCCTAACGAGATTACGTCCGTTAAACGCAACTAGGAACACCTAAGATTAAGAGTATTGTTGTAAACTGCGGGCTTCACTGGAAGACTGTTTTCTGGCGGCGTCACCATGGCGTCTTCTTTCTAGCCCTCGGCAGCATCTTGAGTGATCCCATTTCTGAGGTTATGAGAGGTTATCGATTGAGGGACTCTGGGAGGGATTGTAGGGATATTGAGAGGGATTCTGGGGGGTATTTGGGGCGGGCCTAGAACTTCAAGTTCAAATTTTCTGATTTGGACTAGAATAAAAAACTGCTAATGAAAAATAACTAATTATTTATCACTTAGTAATGAAAAAGTACGGGTTCTAAGTACACGCGACTACCACTAATATAGAGCAGGCCGAACATTTCTAGAACGCATGGCATTTTTTTATATAGCTTGGTGCGACTTAGCTGGGACACCCAGTATAGTAAAACTGTTGGACGAGCTGTCTCAAAGTTCACCTTTAACATCAGGGCATGTGCAATGTACAGATGATAGCTCAGTGGTGCCTGTTTATATGTTCTATATTTGGGTAAGTTGCATGAAAAGTTAACTGGTCGTCTCAGTTCTATTTAGATCCGCGTCTCTACTTACTATCCGTTTTCTATCACCAATCACTCGTACGCGAAGAAATAATGTATCCGCCACTATATTATTAAGTGTATTTGTTGCAATGGTCCTCGCCGTTCTAAAACCTCATCTCATAGGTCGATATATGATGCATAAAAACCATATTATTGAGCGATTTTTTTTTATTCACAAAGCACCTAACCCGGTTTTTTTTTTTCATTAGTCGTTTATTGGTTCACGAACATGGAACATACTAAATGGCGATATACAGTATTTTCTCCGGACGTTTTTGTGTGTTCCACACATGTATGAGACATCCAACCCCTCCAGTTATGTGTATCACACTCAACGTTTCATTTCTTCCAACACAATGTTCCTAAGGCTGTTCAATTAATTGAAACAATGGGCTGATGATATGAAATACCTAAACCTTTTTTCTGCGAAGCAATAAGGAACACGCTACAGCACCTCGTGTTTCTTGCAACATCATTCTGTATCAATCCACATCTTTTTCATATGCACGAAAGGTACTCGATTCCGCTTATCCCCAGCCAAGCCTAGTGCGAAGCCCATGCTTCATTGTCAAGATGCCGTACTGTACCACGTTGTGGCAACGGTGACGTTGTAGAACAGCACTTGCTTTACAGTATGAAACTCTGATGGATTGGCTGCTATAGGATTGGTGTTACCTGGTCGAGTGGCTAACTTAACGTCATTCTTGCTTAAGGGAGCATCTCAGTAATTGGCCGATGCTTGATGACGTAGTGCAATGACGTAAATTAGTGTGTTTTTCTTTCTGGTTTGAGTTTCTCGCTCAGCGTGCTGTTCCTTCCAAACCACTATAAAAGACAGGTGATTCTACGAAGAGGCACGCATCCTAAACAGAATTCTTCTGCTGTCGAGGTGAGTTTTACTTATTTACCCAGTACTCAACAGTCTCCGAATAGTTCACGTACTGAAACAAAAGCTTGTTGATGTTCAAGGTTATTTTTGGCCTTTCATGACTGACATTATTGCTATTAGTGATCGTTATCGGGTAGGTGAAAGTCTTCAATGAACCTCGCTTGCCTTCTTAAACGGTTGTCCCACTCAGGGCTGCTAAATGTTTAAGCTCACACTGTTTATGCGCGCACATGGCAATATAATTAGGATTCAGGCTCTAGTTTCAGGCTACGAATTTATTCTGGCCTGCATTGGCTCTTTAACTTGAAGAAAAACATACGCACGCATGTTTTACTGCCTCTAATTTGGGGAATCGGGAAAGCTGTCGCGACACAGAGCCTATACATATATATCGCCGGCACAGAGCTGCCTCTAAGGCTCTGAGAATATAATTGAGGGGCGTACGATAATAAACTGGGTTTAATGTATGAAATGAAGAGGACAATGTGAAATATTATGCATCCGACCTTCAACAACAAAACTTTCATTGTCATTCGGAAACCTTGCGCAAATTCTGCAACCTGCTTTGCTTAGACGTTTATTCTAAACACGTTTGTTTTACTCCCCTTACCAACACAGCGTCGGAGGTACATAAAGCTTTTAGAGCGCAAGTCTTAAGCGCCCGTTCCTGCGTTGAGCGGAATCGCATCGCCGTCGCCGTTGCCGTCGGTGGCGCAACCGATAGACCTTAAAACATAAAATGAGAAAAAAAATGCCCACGATCTAATGGGATTTGAACCCGGGCCCTCTGCTTGGCGTTTGAGTATTGTACCACAACTACACTGGAGCTTGAAACTCATTTTCAAACGGACCCTATTCAGGCATCGTGTCGGGCAAGCAATCGCGTTAACCTATGTAATATAGCGTGGCAGGAGAGTAAAATAACAACCAGTCATCACGCAATGCTCATTGCGCCACGAGTGTGTGGTTTAACGCTTCCCACCTACTGCAAAGGGCTCAGCCATAATTCTTCATCATCATCGTACACATAATACCTTACAGATGTGTAGCGGCTACCTGGCTTATCGGCAGAAAGACGAATAATGGCGTAGTGGGTACTTTCCTACTTCCCAAAATTATTATTTATGGCGTAGTCGATGCCTTGCGGAAAGCCAAAACTCGAAACACAGTTGGCCTTGCCCCAACACGAAGCTGCGCTCAGAATACGCTTTAGGCAGTATCGTAATCGTCGGTGAATTATTTTTACCTCTTTTAGCACTGTAAGAATGCTTAGTTCTCCTCATAGGTAACCGACGATTCTGTAAAGCATGCACACTCTCCCAGGATGAGGATGTATATGTGTACGCACCTGTGTGTTAACGCCCAACTTAATATTATATAACATCAAAGACGCTTTCATTTTTATTAATCTAAAGCCATTCGCGCGAGAATCGCAACCACTCCTAATGGAAAGAAAAACATGTTATCCGTAGGCTAGGGGCATGTATTTTGACAATACTTCTTTCTAAGCGAGTTGGTTGACAGTTAAATGTACTGTAACAGTGCAAACAAACGACCACAGAAGAGACACTTCACATACAAGCATTGGTGCCTCCGGTATCCCTTCGGTGTGGTCGCTTGTTTTCGCTATTACTGTACCTTTAACATTACGTGCAATATAGTTCCTCTCACGAAGGCGAGTGAATAGATCTTCCTGACCACGCTCACATCCTTCACTTCATGGTAAGGTTACATGAAGGATCACTCACATGAGCAAAACAGGTGGTCAACAGACACTGATTTTCGAAAGTTTGACAGCCAGAAACGTCGCTAAAATGTGTTCTGATATTCATACGAACGCTTCCGCGCTTAAGTAAACCAACTCATGTTGCTACAGTGAATGCGCATTATTTAGGCACAACGTCTTGTTGTGCATAATCATCAGTCAGTCAGTCAACAAACTTTAATAAGGTCCAAAGGAACTACAAGCTCGTAGTTGCGGGCCGCGCCCACGTTGGGACCGGAAGACCATGGTCCTCCGCCCGTTCGCGGGCCCTTTTGGACAGCCCTTAGTTGTTCCTGGGGATCGCCACTTCTGAGGGCTTCCTCCCAGTACTCTTGTTGATTAAAAGGCGCATTTCGTAACGCAGAACATTGCCAGAGCATGTGTTCTAACGAGCAATACTCTGCATTGCACTCAGGGCAGCGTGGGTCGATGTCCGGAGCAAAGTGGCTAAATTTACCTCTCGACGGGAAAGATCCTGTCTGTAACATTCTCAACGTAGAAGATTGGGGTCGAGTGAGCTTAGGGTGTGGGAGCGGGAATTTCCTGCGGCCAAGCTGATAGTGTTTAACTATTTCATGAAAAGAGAGTAATGGGTCAGAGTTGTGCTCACAACCCGGGCTGTCTAGTGCATCGGGACCATCGCGGAACGTGAGACCTCGCGCTTGGTTATGAACTAGCTCATTCGGGTTGGGTTTGCTAGGATGAGCATTGTGTCCCATGTGCGCCGGGAACCATGCGATAGTATGCGAAGCATCAGGAGGCCTTTGCCTTATTATGGCCGCCGCCTCTTTCGAGACTAAACCAGATCGAAAGGCTCGTATGGCTGATCTTGAGTCGGTATATATGTAAGGCCGCGAGGGGTCGGTCATAGCGAGCGCGATGGCAACTTGTTCTGCCGCAGACACTGTGATGTGTCTTACCGAAGCTGCATTAACGATGCTCCCGTCAGGATCTGCCACAACAGCTACAAATGAATCTGTGCGACCGTACTGGGCAGCATCGACGTAGGAAGCTAAGTGAAAGCTTTGATGTGTAAAATTAATGAGAGAGCGGGCTCGGGCCTTGCGTCTAGCCACATTATATTGGGGGTGGACATTCCTTGGGAAAGGGCTAACCTGAAAGGTCCCCCTAACGGTGTGAGAGAGCATGGAGGCATTCTCGTCGATGGCCAAGGGGGGCCAGACCGGCAGACTTCAATATGCGTCTGCCTGCCTTCGTAGACGAGAGGCGGACTGTTTGAGCCGTTCTTTGTGCTTCTATTACCTCCGTGAGGGTGTTGTGCACCCCTAGTTCGAGAAGCTTCTCTGTGCTAGTGCTGGTGGGAATTCCCAGTATGCATTTGATGCTTTTCCTGATCAGTACATCAATTTTTGCCTCCTCCGAGCGGGACCAGTTGAGAGCCGATGCGACGTAATTTATGTGACTCATAAGGAATGCATGATACAGTCTCAGGAGATTGCTCTCACTGAGGCCACCTCTGCGGTTCGAGACTCTTGTAATTAATCTGAGCATGCTCTCAGTCTTTGCCTTGAGACGGGCAACAGTTTGAATGTTGCTTCCTTTTGCATGAAGTATGAGACCTAGAATCCTGACGGAGTCTACCCTAGGTATTATCTGACCAGATTTGGCATATAGCCTAATGGAAATCTCGTCGAGAGGGGTAGAGTGTCTCATGCCCCTGCGATTTGGTCTATAAAGCAGGAGTTCTGATTTTGACGGTGACAAGCAAAGTCCCGTGCCCTGTAAGTACTCTTCGGTGACATCCAGAGCTTCCTGAAGGGCACTCTCCACGGCTCCGTCGGACCCCCACCGCACCAAACGGTGATGTCATCCGCGTAGAGCGCGTGGTTCGTGCCCTCGACTCTAGCTAGTCTTACCGAGAGACCTCTCATCGCTATAGTTCGAAAAGCAGCGGTGAGACCACTGCGCCCTGCGGAGTGCCTTTAGCCCCCTAATTTGAATGCTTGGGATTTTAGTTGGCCGATTTTAATAGTGGCCTTACGGTCCCGCCAGAAAGAACTTACGTACGCGTGGAAGCGTTTTCCTAAGTTGAGGTCCGAGATGGATTCCAGAATGAATCTGTGTGCAATGCTGTCGAAGGCTTTGGCGAGATCTAACGCCAGAATACCTCTGACATCCCCTGGTGCTCACGTCGATGATCTGCCTTTTGAGAAGCAGCATGATGTCCTGTGTCGATAGAGAGGGCCTGAAGCCGACCATGTTATACGGTAACAGTTCCCGCTCCTCGATGTATCGCGTTACTCTGTCATGGAGTACGTGCTCAGCCACCTTGCCCACGCAGGACGTGAGCGAGATTGGTCTGAGGTTCTCGGGCGTGAGTGATTTACCTGCTTTCGGGATAAATATTACAGAGGCTGTTTTTTCAGGTCTCTGGGACCCGACCAGTTTCCCACGCACCGTTGATCTCCTCGGTAAGCTTCTCGATTGATTTCTCATCGAGGTTGCGCAGTAGTCTGTTGGAGATGCCATCCGGCCCGGGCGCCGAGCGCCCGTTTAGCTCCTGTAGCACTTTTACCACTTCTGCTTTAGTGACTGGGGCGTCCAGCTCCTCTGAAGGTTCACCTCTGTACTCAGAGGGGTAGTCCTCGTGCCCAGAAGGGCCTGCGGGGAGATGCCTGTCTGCTAGGCTCTGAAGAGTATGTCTACGTCTGTTAGGCCCTCCTGCTGAAGGTCGTGTATTAATCTATCCATAGCTAGGCACTGATTGCTTTTTGATTGTGAGTCGTCTAACAGTTGCTTCAGAAGGTTCCACTTGCCTCCCCGCGCGCGCATCTGTCCGTCGACAGCCAGGGCAAACCTCGTTCCATTGCTACTTGCTCAATTCTTGGCAATACGCGCTTCATTTCCCGATTTAACTTCGCTACTTTCTTACGCAACCTCCGATTGAGCCTTTGCGTTTGCCATCTGGCGAGTAAGGAGTTTTTGGCTTCTACTAGGTGCGCCAAGTGCGCATCCATCCTATTGACTTTGAGGTCCGTTTCAACTATTTTAGTTAACGGCCTTAACGTCCTCTTTCAGTTTCTTTAAAAGGTCCTCGAAGGACTCGTACTCCTCCAAGTCCTCACCCCGGCGTTTACGAAAGGCATCCCAATCAACTACGCTGAATTTCCTAAGGGGGAGCTGCCTTAACCTGCATAGAAATTTCTACAATAAAGTGGTCACTGCCCAGATTTTCTTGCTTATTGTGCCAACTAACTCCGGTGGCGTTCTTAACGAAAGCCAGGTCCGGTGTGGTGTCCCGCGACACTGAAGTACCGATGCGCGTGGGAAACTGTGGGTCCGTAACGAGCTCTAGAGAGCAGTTTGTAACCGCTTGAAGTAGATTCATTCCTTTAAGAGGAGTGTGTCACATAACCCCACGCCTGATGCGGCGCGTTAAAGTCGCCAGCTACCACGAGTGGAGCATCCTTCGCTTTTGCCGCCGCCTTGGCTATAATCGACAGAAGAATGCCTGGTGACGGTCTCTCGGGGAACTATAAATATTAAGAATGAAAACGCTGTGCTTAAGCCAGTTGTTGGAATGATTTCGATAAGCATTACCTCAGCTCTCGTGTTGCCCAACTGCAATTTGTGCTCCTGAAAAGAGCATTTCTTTACAACTAGAATCGCAAGACCGAGTCTGCCACCTCGCCGTTTGCCGAGATAGCTCGGTAACCTGGAAAGGACAAAATTTCAGATCTGGTTTCCTGTAATAAGATAACGTGTGGCTTGTTCGCCTGTGTCGCGACAAACTGTTGCAGTGGGGCCTTTCGCCTCTGAAAACTGGCGCAGTTCCACTGCCATATGATCAGTTCTTTAGTGTGACCCGCCATTGTGAATGTTTTGAGTTAGCGAGGCCCCTAGGACGCCACCTGAAGCTTCGCTAGTTGACGCGGGCGTGACGTCCATACTAACTGGTTCGGCACGCGCTTAGTCCGCTCGTTTTTCTAAAACTTGGACTCGAAAAAGAAGAGTTTGATTGCTCTTTATCAATTCATTAAGGGACTTTTTGTATACGGTCCAGCGAGCGCTGCATTGCTGCCCTGACCCGTGGCAGTCTCATCGGCTGCCTCCTGAAATTAGTGGCCCTACGTTTAGCCGGACGCGCCTGCGTTTCTTCCTCTCCCGAAGAGGGGGCTCTTGCCTTTGCTGAAGATTGGCTTTCCGAAAAGCCTCGAAATCAAGCTTTCATCTTTTCGATTTCTGCCCGGAGGCCTAGCGTTTTCTTGCAAAAGCTGTGTTACTCTAGCGTCTTCCTTATGCTCTGACAATGTTACACATGCGTTACCTTTTTTGGCCCCTTGTCCGTATTCTGCTTGGCTCGGTCCGCCCACGTGAGTCCCTCCTGGTTGCGCGCCCGGGATTGGGAGCGCCCCTTGGATCGTGAAGGTCCTCTTGAGCGGGAGCGTCCGGTTAGAGCGAGACCGGGGACGTCCTCTGGAGAGGCTGCGTTGACGAGCCCGCTGGCGACTGCGAACGCGCGCGGCCAGGCGCACTTGCCACGCTGGAGTCACGTGAACGATCTCCCTGAGACGCCTGTGACTTTTTGGGGCGCCTACGCCGGCGTCTCCTTTGTCGTACTATGTGGGGCAGCTGGAATCGCTGCTTGCACTTGCGGTCGGCGGTGAGGTGAGGACCACCGCAGATGGTACACTGTGGCAGGCACTGATGATCGTTGGCGGGGGACGCTAGACCGCATAATCATCGCGTTTCGTAATCTTTGAATGGTTGTGTGCCTCGAATACTAAAGTTGGGACGTCTGCACTTGCACCTTAGGGGGTCACAACCACCATTTAGTTTGGCAAAAAATGGTTCACTGCATCACGAATCACTGAATTCGGGCTGTTTTTTTCTGTGCTAAGCTCTATCGTGACCTGAGGCCGTCACAAGAGGCCGCAGGTCTTACAGTGTAAACTTATATCATGAG